>LPNX010744390.1:0-56403 GCA_001517045.1 Pseudotsuga menziesii
ATTTGAAACTAAATTTATGATCTAGCATACTCTCTCATGGCCTTGTCCTCCAGAAACACACTCCCACCATGGTTTAAACATGTATGGCAGAGATCCTCTTAGTGGTCATTCAGTACCGAATGCAGCAGCACCACCTGTTATCACACAGGTTTGTTCATGCATTTTGGTTTTGGTGCTGCTGCTACTGGGATTTCTCATTTACTTTGCAATTTGATGCAATATTTAAACTCTAGCTCTCTTTTGTAGGTTTCTCAGCGGATGCAAATTCCTTTATCATATGCTGATGCTGTGATTGGGACAAATGGTGCAAACATCAGTTATTACCGAAGGAATAGTGGAGCAATTATAACCATTGAAGAAACTAGAGGAGTGCCTGGGGAAATGACAGTTGAGATTCATGGAACTGCCTCTCAAGTGCAGACGGCACAGCAGCTGATCCATGTTACTTTTTTGCCTTTAATGAGTTTTGTTTTGTCTCAAATGTTGAGATTGTGGTTGCTTAGATATATTTCATCTTTTTACAGTTTTATTGGGAACAGGTAAAATACTATGGTGTTTTCTCCAAGGTTGTGATTTCTGGATGGATTTCCAAGACTATGGCTCTTAGTGAATATTGTTCCCATTGTTGAGTATAGAGAAATATAAGTCATAGAGCATTTAGGGTCTGGAGTGTGAGTATGGAGTTTATTCCAGAGGGTGTTGGGCATTATAATTTTATCAGGATTACAGTGACAGGAATATTTTATGTATTTTTTATGCTAGGTTATTGTTGAGTTTTGTTGAGCTGGAGAGCTGACTCTCGATATGGTTTGTTGAGTCCTTGGATGGTATTACATTTTTTGAAGTAACACTCCCATTGTTTGAGTTTTTTTTCTTCATATAATTTGTTTTATTCTAGATTTTAATCTGGTGCTTGGCAGATGATTTGCATCTTTAATGCTTGTCTTTATTTCGACCAGTAAAAGTAATAATTAGAACTTACAATAAAACAATAGCGTGAGTAGGTGTGTTTGCACATATGCAAATTGATTAAAAGAGAAGGGTGTGGGTGTTTTGGGCCCTTTGATTGCCCAGCTTGTTTGGCTGGGTGCTGAAGTGTACCCTTTACAATCTTGTTTTATTGTCCATATTCTTTTCACATGCATGGGAGTTTTCAAAAGTTCTGGTCTTCTGTTGTGTTTTTGGGAGTTCCTTCATAGTTGGAGTGGTCCCAAAACTGGAGTGTTATAAGGTGGAAGTTCCTTGAACACTCTTTAGCAACCTCAAATGAACATCAAATGACAAATGACAGGAATGCCTTCTCTAGACCCACAAGCAATAGCTGAATCTCTTACTGAATTAGAGACTCCTGTTGGCAAATTACCTACAGCTGATTGAGCAGTATATCCTAGCAACATTTTTTCCAGCCATGAAGCCAAAGTAGATGAATCCCTGGATGAACATGTGATGGGAAACCATGCAACGAGGAGCTCAGAAAAAGTTTGTTCAGGTTCCCTGTGTTTTCTTTGCTCACAATTCCTCTAAACTTTGTCAGAGTTCCAACTACAGACAGCCATGCCAACTGGAGGGTTGAAAGCTTGTCATTTAATGCCCATGCAGGAGGGTTGTGTGTCCAACTATGGTGACTCTTTCTCCTATCCCTTGTGACTTGGCTAGTTTGTTTCCTAGGCATTCTCTCACTCTGTTGTGACATTTGATATCTAGCAGAGGCAGTTGGGGATGTAGCAGGAGGTTCTCTGTTCATGGTGCATGGTGCATGGTGCCCCTCCATATTGATATAGGAGTTGGTGCAGGTGAATCAAATCCAACTCTATCTTTTTCACTTGCACTGTAATATGCAGCGAGGATTAAATGTACCATATGCATTGTCTAGATCCAATGCGCTATTAGATGGATCCCCACCCACCCAAGCTGCTGAGCACCTTGCTTCTATCTCTCGGTGCAATGAATATCATATTCTGGGTTTATTCAGTGGTTAATGATCATATAAGATTCAGGTGTATGAGAAGCCTCAGACCTACTTCCACATGGAATTGGTCTTATGGCATTTGTATTTTTTTTTTAAACAGTTATAGTCGTGGATATAGCGACGGCAATTTTTTTAAAAATTTCATAGCCGTGGATACAGCGACGGCTTGGCGTGGATACAGCGACAGCCAGGCGTGGATACAGAGACGGCCAGGCGTGGATATAGCGACGGCCAGGCGTGGATATTGCAACGCAAATTAGGGGTCGTCTCTATTGCGACGAAATTGTTTCCATGGGAAAAAAAACACTTAAACGTGGCAATATCCACGCTTTTCCGTGGATATTGCCATGTTTTTGCCGTGGCAAAATTGATCACTTGTACTAGTGTCTTTGGAGATCAGGCTCCATAACCAACAATCTCCCACTTGGAGATTGATCACAACAACTCCACCGCTGCTGCACTTACTGGACTATGCTATGGACCTTGGACTTGGAAAATTTATTATTTTCACCTTCATGCTTGAAGGCCAACAAAAACCGAGCAAGAACTCAGTTTCTCTTTGGTTACTCCCTGTGTCAACATGTCTGCAGGATTCTAGCTAGTATGTATCTTTTCCAGTTTTAACAGTTCTTCATCTAGAACAGATCTTATGAAGTGGTACTTCAGTTGTATATGTTTAGTCCTCGAATGAAAGGTTGATTTCTTTGCAAGATTAATGGCACTATGGTTGTCACTGTACAACCTACTATTCTCCTGCTTCTTACCCAATTCTTCCATGAACCTCTGCAACCAAATCATCTCCTTGCTGGCCTCTGTAGTAGCAACATACTCTGCTTCCGTTGTTGAAAGTGCAACAACCTGTTGTAGTTTTTAAATCCAACTTACTTTTGTTCCACCCACAGTAAACACATACCCTATGGTGCTCCTCTTGTTGTCTTTATCACCAGCCATATCTGCATCAACATATCCCTGTAGAACAGTATCTGAACCTCCAAAACATAATGCATGAGAAGTGGTACCTCTCAAATACCTGAGAATCCACTGTACTGCTTTCTAATACTCTTTACCTAGTTTATTCATATACTTTCTCACAACTCCCATTGCATGTGCAATGTCTGGTCTTGTACACACCATGGCATACATCAAGCTTCCAACCGCTAATGAATAGGGAATCTTGGACATGTAATCTATCTCTTCCTGTGTCTTTGGACACATATCCTTGCTTAGTTTGAAATGGCTAGCCAAAGGTGTACTAATTGGTTTTGCATTCTGCATTCTAAACCTCTGCAACACCTTTTCTATGTACTCACCTTGAGACAACGTCAATTTGCGATTTTTCATGTCTATTGTTATTCTCATACCAAGGATTTGCTTTGCAGCACCCAAATCCTTCATTACAAATGATTTAGCTAGTTTTCTCTTGAGCACATTTATATGATGCATGTTAGACCCTGCAACAAGCATGTCATCCACATACAATAACAAGATAATATATCTTCCGTTATCTGGCCTCTTGAAATAAACACAGTGGTCAGAATGACATCTATCATAACCTTGTTCTGCCATAAACTTATCAAATTTCAAATACCACTGCCTTGGAGCTTGATTTAGGCCATACAAGCTCTTCTTCAACCTGCAAACCAAATTCTCCTTCCCTTTGAGCTCATACCCTTGTGGTTTCTACATATAAATCTCTTCCTCCAAATCCCCATGGAGAAAGGCTATTTTTACATCTAACTGTTCAAGATGCAAATCTTCTACCACCACTAGACTTAAAATAGTTCTGATTGAAGTCATTTTAACAAAAGGAAAAAATATTTCATCAAAGTCTATACCTTTTCTTTTGTGCAAACCCCTTCACAACAAGTCTATCCTTGTACCGCTTCTTGCCTCCATCTTCTTCCTTCAACCTGTAAACTCATTTATTCTTCAATGCCCTTTTTTCTACAGAAACTTAACTAGATCCCAAGTCTGGTTTCTTACCAATGAGTCCATCTCCTCTATAATGTCCCAAATTTGGCATTGGGTCACAATGGCCAAATCACATTTTCCATATTCATGAAAGTTGTCAAAGGGATGCTAAAAGTCAAATAATTGCCAAGGTGGAAAATCACTAGTTTCCTAGCTTGGGGGTGGAAGCTTTGAGATTTGGAATAACGGGGATAATAAATGATGTTTAAACATTAGAAGAGGATAAATATTTAATAATGTATCTTACTAAATAAATATAAGATAAAAATGAAATGGCTATGGAGAATGGAGACACATGGAGACTACAGGGCCCACTCAAGTTAGAATTCTGATGTTAAATGGAATCCTCCTCTTGTAATTTCGAATCTATAGGAAGCCTAATGTTTTGGGATGGATTATAAGGTTAATATACTTGTCCAGATACTTCATAGGTCTAATTTGGGATGAATTGTAACTTACATGGGAGAGGAAGAGCCAAATGGGAGTTTCATGGACACTTGGCTAGATTCCCCTTACATTTATGACACCAATGATGGAGATTCTCTGAAATTTATGACACAAGTCAGATCTTAAGGCTGACATATTGACATAATGACATGTCAGGACTGAATAAAGCATCTTAGAGGTCGAATTTGGGAGTTGGAGAAGGCCAAGAGGCTCCTACTCAAATTTGGGAGAAGAGGGAAGGTGAAGAGAGAGGCCACATGGAATAGCATGAGCAGCCACACCAATTCGACTTGGCTTTGGTTTATGGATGGATTTGGAACCTTAGAATACTAATAATGTTTATAAAATACATGGATCAGCCATGAAAAGAAGCTTTTGCTCATTTGTGAATTGTGAGAGCTAGTGGATGACTAGTTTTCTTGCTTAAGCCAATTTCGAGGGTGAAAGATTCCCATCCTAGTTTGTGTTTGGAAAGGCCACTCAGGTCTTTCATGGAGATTTAATGGATTCTTATTTGTAGGTGTAAGCTACAGGAAATCATGTGGATTCTTCTATTGCAGCACTCTCTCTCAACTATTTCCAGTACACCATATTCATGCCAATGGAGGGATTGCACTTTGGGTGAGCTATTGATCTCTTTGGGGAAGATTCTAATGCTCATTATCTTATGTTCAGGTTTATATGATCTGTATTTCACATTCAGAAGACTCTCAGGTCGAAATACCCAAAATAATTCATGTAAACATGTTGAACAATGAAGAAATAGTGTCATTTCCCCACTATCTTGTTGTGAACCATTGGAATGCCGATGATTTCGAATTGGGAGAGCCTTTAATTATCCATTTCTGATTGTAATCATTTAAATATACTCTTTTATTCATTATCAGAAAGTCTCAAGCCTAAATTCCCAAGAGTTGTATGTCAAAATGACTTTTAATGAGCAAACAATGACCATTTCCACTCCATTTTGATATATGCCATGGTAATGCTTATTATTTCAAATGGAGGAATGTATATCTGATGTATGTATGATGGATGGACTATAATTAATGTTTTTTTCAATTCTCATGTTCATTACTTAAGCATTGGAAGCCATTTTACTCATTTTTATTGCATTGGGAGAAGATTTGGTGCATTTTCCCCAAGGGTCGAAATTGTGACTTGGGAGTTGTTTTGGAAAGAGTCATGATAGCCTGTATAAACTAAACCATGATGCATATGAGACTTTGAAAAGGTCCCTTACACATACCCATCCTCTGTTCAAAAATTCAAGTGACTTTGGGATCACTTGTGAAGCCATTTCCGGCAATTACCCCGGGGGAATTGGAGCCCCAATTTGCTAGTAAAGACTCCTACTTTGAACAGAACATTAAAAAAGTTTTCAGAAGTAATTGAGAGGTCAAAAAACATACATTAGAATTATATTTAAGTTATATTATCAGTCATGTACCTTCAGAGAAAATTTTGAAGCATTTGGGTCAATTTGGAGGTCTAGACATCAAAACTAGTCAAGAGCCAAAATTGTGAAAAAATTGGAAAATTGGGCATTTTAATAAAATCCCAAGAAGGGGACATTACAATGGTATCATAGCATGGTCTTGGAACCTATTGAAGTTATGGATGGTATATATGAATTTAAGAAATTCATTAAGCCATGTGGTGATGATATGTCCAGGCAAGTTAAGCAAGCATTCAAATTGGCACATAAAACTATTCATTATGAAGACCTTAATGATTGGTTGAAGGAATTTATAAAAAATAATTCAAATAATAACTCATTAAGGAATAATCATCAATGCACAAGTAGGGAGGAGACCAAGGAGCTACAAATTTCTATGGGTGGTGAAGAAGAAAAGGCATTACATGAAGAGGATCGAAATTCACTCCCAAATGACTTTGAAAAAGATGAGGAAACATCACATGAGAAGGAAGAAGAGTACCTTGAAACTATTGAATATCATTCTGAAACAAATTCTACTATGGACATGCACCAAAGAGCATCTACTGATGGATGCTTAAACTATGAAGGAGTACCTACTGATGGGTGCTCACACCTCTATGTTGGTGACATAAAGATCAATTTTGAAAGTGTTGCTGCAAGCCAAACTTCCATTAAACCTGAAAATGAATACCTTGTAGCAGTTGAAGAAGAAATAAGATCAACTTACCCATCACCACTTGAGCTTCATGAAGTTGGTCCAAGCAAGAAGGAAGAAGATGAGGATGCTAATTTGCAAGAGCCTCATTTTCTTGAAGGGTCCTTAAAGATGAATGAAAAGAAGATCCAAGAGACCCTTAGCATACTCCATGACACTCAAGCATTGGTATCAAATTCTTGTTGGAGAGCTACTTCCTTGGAGGAGCCATCCTTCCTTGAAGACATGGAGAAGATCCAAAGAGCAATGTGCAACATCAAAGGTAATTTCATGTCTTTGCTTTTTGATAGAAAAAATGTCATTGAGCTTAGTGAATGTTTACATGAATCCTACTTGAAGAATAATGAAGTTATTCATAAGCTCACAATTCAAAATGAGCAACTTCTTGAAAAGTTGCAAGACACTTGTTTTTCCTCCTATGTTTCAGATTGTCAAACGGTAGATTGTTTGGAGGATTCTCATGACATGGTGGATCATGAGAAATTTGGAAATTTGAATGTACTTGATGTATTTGAAGATGTGCTTGAAGAGATCCAAACACTTGATGTGGTTGAAGAGGAACTTGAACTATCTCTTGATGAAGGGTATGCAATTTTTAAAGAAGAACATGATTCCTCTACATTGGAACCAATCTATGACAAAGGTTTCACACTCTTGAAGGAGCTGCATAATCCTACCCCTGTGGATCCTTCACATTATGACAATTTTGCACTTAATGATCATTTGGGTGAGTTGGTTCTTTCTCCTACATCCCACACTTCTAAATTTTGCAACAGTCATCCTAATGAAGTATGGGTGAAAGGTTTCTTTTTTATGGTGCCACATGAAGAGCATGGACATTCTATTTCTCCTTTTGATGATATAATTATTAGAGAACCATCTTATTTACATTTGCAGAAGAATCCTTGTTTACATTATGATTATACATATCTACATGGGTGCACCTATGATGTTCACTTGAGTCACTTGGAGACTCATGATTTTCCTTGCTCCTTGCCTAGTCTATTTGATGTTGGAGGAACTTCATCACACACTTGGGTGAAGAGATATGTGATTGAAGAACATTCTTATTGGAATAAAAATACTCTGTTATTTCATGATGATATACATATTCATGGGTGTATTGATGAGATTTCTTTGATCCACTTGAAGTCTTCATGTTTTCTTTGCTCATTATTTGGTTTAGATTTTGGTGGAGGTTCTTCATTCACTCCTTGGATGAAAGAACACATGGCTGATTATATTGATGCACATTATATATCTTTGGAGTAGAATAGTGGGACATGGGATCCTCACCTATGTCATTGGAGTATATTTGATTGGTCACTTGAAGCTTGTATGCACTTGACAAATGGTAGTCTACTCATTGGGAGGTATAAGCACTTTCATGATTTATTGGTGAGGCACCTCCTTGATGTACATTCTTATTATGTTTTTATATACTTTGATGATATATATTATGCACTCATGATGTTTGGAAGAATGCATACAAGAAAATGGGATCCAGGAATTCTCTTTTCAAATGGTATGGGTTGGAGAGCACTCTTAATTATTGGAGTGCAATGCAAGCAATGGGACCCTGGTATAGTTTTTAGTTCGATTGATTTCAAATTCTTTGGGAAACAAGCAGTATGGGAGATGGATTCCCCACTTAATAAGGTGATGTTAATCAGAGTACTGTAGCAGCAAGCATGGTGGTTCCTCTTTGAAATCTTCATGGAATCTCAAAGACTCAAAGTGGGAAGCTTAGTGGCAACTTTGAAGAATCATATAGAAAGCAGGTTCTTCAACAACCATGTTTGAAATTGCTTGAGGACAAGCAATATTGGGAAGGGAGGATTTGTAATGTCCCAAATTTGGCATTGGGTCACAATGGCCAAATCACATTTTCCATATTCATGAAAGTTGTCAAATGGATGCTAAAAGTCAAATCATTGCCAAGGAGAAAAATCACTAGTTTCCTAGGTTGGGGGTGGAAGCTTTGAGATTTGGAATAAGGGGGATAATAAATGATGTTTAGACATTATAAGGCGATAAAAATTTAATAGTTTATCTTATTAAATAAATACAAGAGAAAATGGAAGTGGCAATAGAGCATGAAGACACATGGAGACTATGGGGCCCACACTAGCTAGAATTCCTATGTTAAATGGTATCTTTCTCTTTCAAATTTGAATATATGGGAAGTATAATGTTCTTGTATGGATTGTAATGTTAATGTACTTGTCCATATACTTCATAGGTCGAATTTGGGATGAATTGTAACTTACATGGGAGAGGAAGAGCCAAATGGGAGTTTCATGGACACTTGGCTAGATTCCCCTTACATTTATGACGTCTATGACACCAACGATGGAGATTCTATGAAAGTTATGACACAAGTTAGATATGAAGGCTGAAATACTGACATACTGACATGTTAGAACTTAATAGAGCATCTTAGAGGTCGAATTTTGGAGTTGGAGAAGGCCAGGAGGCTCCTACTCAAATTTGGGAGAAGAGGGAAGGTGAAGAGAGAGGCCACATGGCATAGCATGAGCAGCCACACCAATTCGACTTGGCTTTGGTTTATGGATGGATTTGGAACCTTAGAAGACTAATAATGTTTATAAAATACAGGGATTAGCCATGAGAAGAAGCTTTTGCTCATTTGTGAATTGTGAGAGCTAGTGGATGACTAGTTTTCTTGCTTAAGCCAATTTCGAGGGTGAAAGATTCACATCCTAGTTGGTGTTTGGAAAGGCCACTCGGGTATTTCATGGAGATTTAATGGAGTATTATTTGCAGGTTTAAGCTACAGAAAATCATGTGGATTCTTCTATTGCAGCACTCTCTCTCAACTATTTCCAGTTTTCACACCATATTCATGCCAATGGAGGGATTGCGCTTTGGGTGAGCTATTGATCTCTTTGGGGAAGATTATAATGCTCATTATCTTATCTTATGATGTATATGATCTATATTTCACATTAAAAATACTCTCAGGTCGAAATACCCAAAAGAATTCATGTAAAAATGTTGAACAATGAATAAATAGTGTCATTTCCCCACTATCTTGTTGTGAACCATTGGAATGCTGATGATTTCGAATTGGGAGAGCCTTTCATTATAAATTTCTGATTGTAATCAGTTAAATATGATATTTTATTCATTATCAGAAAATTTCAAGTCGAAATTCCAAGGATTTGTATGTCAAAATGACTTTTAATGAGAAAACAATGACCATTTCCACTCCATTTTGATATATGACATGGTAATGCTTATTATTTCGAATGGAGGAATGTATATCTAATAAATTTATGATGGATGGACTGTAATTAATGTGTTTTTCAAGTCTCATGTTCAGTACTTAAGCATTGGAATCCATTTTACTCATTTTTATTGCATTGGGAGAAGATTTGGTGCATTTTCCCCAAGGGTCGAAATTGTGACTTGGGAGTTGTTTTGGAAAGAGTCATAACAGCCTGTATAAACTGAACCATGATGCATATGATACTTTGAAAAGTTCCCTTACACATACCCAACCTCTGTTCAGAAATTCAAGTGACTTTGGGATCATTTGTGAAGCCATTGTCGACAATTACCCGGGGGAATTAGAGCCCCAATTTGCTAGTAAAGACTCCTACTTTGAACAGAACATTAAACAAGTTTACAGAAGTAATTGGGAGGTAAAAAACATACATGAGCATGATATTTAATTTATATTATCATTCATGTACCTTCAGAGAAAATTTGGAAGCATTTGGGTCAATTTGGAGGTCTAGACATCAAAACTAGTCTAGAGCCAAAATTGTGAAAAAATTGGAAAATTGGGCATTTTAATAAAATCTCAAGAAGGGAACATTACATCCTCATCCATGCCTTGATCCCACTTCTTTCTAGTTTCTACTTGAATTGCTTCTTCAAAACATTCTAGTTCACCAGAATCAGTCATCAATAAATAATACAGTGAAGGAGAGAATTGTTCAGGGGGTCTACTTAACCTGGTAGACTTTCTTACAGTTGCAGAAGTTTCAGGTACCTGCTACTGCTCTTGATTTTTTGGTGCCTTTGGAACTTCATTTTCTTTTATTTCATCAAGCACTGTGTACTCTATGTTTTCTTTTTCTTCTTTCTTTCCCTGCAACTAATCTTTGTACATGACCTTTTCATTGAATACTACATCTCTACTCCTAATGATTTTGTGATTTTTAAGATCCCATAAGCGATAACCAAAATCATCAACCCCATATCCAATAAAGGTACATTTCTTGGATTTAACCTCAAGCTTTTTTCTATCATCTTTATCAATATGGACAAATGCTTCACAACCAAAAGTTCTCAGAAATGAGTATTTTACCTGTTTACCTGTCCATGCCTCCTCTAGAATGCCACCATCCAAAGCGCTTGAAGGCCCTCATTTTATTAAATAAACAATAGTGTTTACAGCATCAACCCAAAACTGTAAGAGCAACCCTACATGCAACCTCATACACCTTGCACGCTCCATGATCGTTTTGTTCATCCTTTCTGACACACCATTTTCTTGTGGTGTTCCAGGGATTGTCTCTTCTCTCTGCAAATCCCATTGTGTAAACAATAACTGTAAAACTCCTTGTTGTAGTACTTGACTTCATTATCAGATCTAAGACATTTCAACCTTTTTCCTGTCGAATTCGCAGCCAAAGCTTTCCACTTCTTAAAAGTATCAAACACATCATATTTTTGTTTAATGCAATAAACCCAAGTTTTTCTAGTTGCATCATCAATAAAAGTAACATAATAACAAGAGCCACCAAGAGATTGTACCTAAGCTAGTCCACATACATCTGTATGGACAAGCTATAACTTTTCACTCTTCTTTTGTTTCCCAACCCTGAGAAAACTAACTCTCTTCTGTTTTCCATAAACACAGTTCTCACAGAATTCCAAACTTACCTGCTTTAGATCTGGAAGCAGTTTCCTTGAGTGGAGAATCTGCATCCCCTTCTCACTCATGTGGCCAAGCCTATGATGCCACAACGCCGCACCTATTTCTATGGAAGATACAAAGATAGAATAATCATTATTATGAGGACATAAATATAACGTACCTATCGTATCTCCTTTTGCAATTACCATTGATCCTTTAGTGACCTTCCACCACATTTCTCCAAACGTTGACAAACAACCACCATCTCCCAACTGCCCCATTGAGATCAGATTTCTTTTCATAGTAGGAATGCGCCTTACATGTTTTAGCAGCCAGTCAGTTCCATTATTTAACTTAATCTATACCTTACCCTTTCCAACAATTTTACATGGTTCATCATCCCCCAATAGCACATGCCCAAAATCACCTTGAACATAATCATGAAATAATTTCCTATGGGGTGTAGCATGACATGAAGCCCCTGGATCTACTACCCAGTAATAACTAGTATTATCTAATGCAAGAATCAAAGCATCTTGTAACACATCACCTGCTACATTTGCTTCCTAAGTAGTCCCTTGTTGTCTTTCTCATTTCTTCTTTGGAGCTCTGCAGTCTTTCTTCATATGTCCTTTCTTACCACACTTCCAACACTCTATTTTTCTGAATCTGGTCTTGGATCCGCCCTTTCCAGACTTGTCACTATTACCTGGGCTCCTTCCTCTCTCATTTTGTCTCCCTCTGCTCTCCATGGTCAACGCATTACCTGATGTCTCACCTGTGCTTTTTCTTCGCATTTCCTCACTAAGAATAACACCAACAACATCATCAAACTTAAGAGTGCTTGAACTAGGGACAGAGTTACTTACAGCCATGACCAAGCTATTCCAGCTTTCTGGCAATGAACACAAGATTAGAAGAGCCCTAACCTCATCATCAAAGTTCACTTTTACAGAACTTAATTGACTGGTAAGTGTATTAAACTCATTTAAATGATCGACAATAGATCCACCTTCCGACATCTTCATATTAAATAAACGCTTCATTAAAAATACCTTGTTGGAAGCCGAGGGTTTTTCGTAGAGCTTACCCAATGTGCTCATCACGCCCTCTGTTGTTTTTTCTTTCGAAATATTGAAGGCCACTGACGAATCCAGGAACAGCCGTATTGTTCCCAGTGCCTTTCTGTCAAGAACCTCCCATTCTTCATCCTTCATAGCCACTGGCTATTTTGCTTTTCTGCCCAACGGTAGGTACAGATCCTTCTGGTACAGATAGTCCTCCATTTGCATCTTCCATAACTGATAGTTTTGGCCATTAAATTTCTCGACCCTAAACTTTCCTTGTTCTGCCATTGCTCCCACTTGAACCAGGAACCCTTCTTTCCTATGAGTTTACCAACCAAATAGACCTTTTTGGCTTTGATACCAATTGTTAGAAAACAAGGCCGCAAAGCGATAACACATATACAGTTAAGTCATTAAACAAGATGCAAAACACATCAAACACATTACAGAGAGACACAGATATAAAATGGTTCACCCAAACGATGGGCTATGTCCACAAAGAAATTGCCAGTCCTTTTATTACAGTCCAGAAAGATGAATGGATACAGCCTGCAGCAAAACCGTTGCACTTCCTCTTCACGCTCTCATAGTATCTCCCACACAATCACAAGGGTTGTTTACAATACAAAATAATGACATACACAGTCGTGTTACAATGCTTTCTTTTATAGGGGAAATACCATGGTAAAATACTACGGTTAACCCAATACCATGGGTCCGCAAAACTGTTCGCCAACATGCATCCCAAAAAAAATTCTTAGGGGCTCCGCCCCCGAACCCCCAGCTGAGGGGGATGGCCCCCCCCACACCACCTAGCTGAGATGATTGTACATTAAACCTGGGGTACAAACACGACTTCTCAATAATATCTCTAGAGATCATGCTCCATAACCAACAGATCCATGACAAAAAGTAGTAGTGATTCTGCATGACTTATTTCATGCAGGCTTGCATGACAAAAAGCAGTAGTGATCCTGCATGACTTATTTCATGTAGGATTCCATGACAAAAAGTAGTAGAGATCCTTGGCAAAAAGTAGTAGTGATCAAAGTTGCATGACTTATTTCATCGTTATCAATTTACTCATCAAGATATTTATTTAAGAAGGGCTTAGGGTATTCGTCATAGATAGGAGGCAAGTGAACTTGGGACAAATTATTACTTTCGAGAATGATTATTTTTTTTCTCATCAGGTATCTCTATGATCTTAAACCCTCCATCAAGTTAGCGAGCATCATCAATAAAATCATGAGAGTAATTGTCATAGATCGGTTAAGGGCTTCCCTCAAAAGCATAAGGATGTGACTTGAGAGTAGGATTATTGAAAACCATATTATGATCCCCAATCCTGAAGGACTTGGCATATTTCTCGTTTATTTCAAGAAATAATGGAATACTCATGTCTTATTCCCTAAAACATTGATTAATAAATTTTCCCAGTTGAAGAATTGAAACCTCTATGGGCTTTAAAACTCCTTTGACTGATCTTCTCAACCTAATTTATCAAAGGATATAAATGAATCAAACAATTGGAATCTTATCACTACACAGATTATGATATTATAGCACGTACACTAATACCTAGAAAAAGGACTTATGATCCATTCATGATCATGACAGTTTATGTCTACTGATCAAGAATATCTTAATTAATGTACGTTGGATATTGAAAGGGATGACAGACCGCAAATCGAGGAAGAGTCACAAGAGGAGAGCAGGCTTGCATAGGAGGCACTGGGAAACCTGCTAGAGGAGGTGGAGCACGGAGTAAAGAAGCTGCAGAGGTGAGGGGAGCTCAGCATCGGTTCATGTGGAAGGAAAGGTTTCGAGAAGTGCTTGGGAAGGAATCCCGTGGTGGAGAGTTTTATTAGAAAAGAACTTGGAGATCCGAATAATTTCAAGACTAAAATCATGGGAGCAACAACAATTGCAATGAACGCTGCTCAGATAGAAATTATTAGATTTTTTAACAATGAATCGAATGATCTATATCCCAACAATAAAACGGCGTCAAGGCCATAGAGATATCATTGCACTGCAGACATAGAGATGTCATTGCAGAATCAACGTGAAATACATGTGTTGACAGTGGACGCAAATTTGTCACACAAGAAGCATATGATATCTTTGACATTTATCAATCCTTGGATCTAGCGTGGATGTTTTTATGTATTTTCCCAAGATAGCGTCTACACCATATACTTTCCAAGACCTTAGACCTATTCTACAGTAGGGATTTTGCACTTTAAGTCTTAAGATATGTCAGTTTCTGGGAGAAGGCAAGAGAGAGATGTCGATTATAAAAAATTGCATGATGAAATGTTTGGAAAATATGGAACTTGTGAAGACAGAGTTAGGAAAGATGAATACTGGGATGCACAGATTGATAGAAAGGGATTCATTAATGACACATTAAACATCGAGTCTCAAGTAAACATGATGCCTACACAAAGAGGGACCAGGTGGTTAATTCATCGATTTAAATTAAAATATAGGTGGCAAGGGGCAGTTATGGTCACGAGGGTCGACATGGAAAACTAATACTACACCTATGATTGACTGCACAACACATGGACAACAACATGTTTGAACTGGGTTGTTGAACTGCATGTATAACAAATGTTTGTCATGTCTAGACAAGTGGTTCGAACTGGGTTTTTGAAATGCATGCATAACATTTGTTTGTCCAGGTGGGTGAAACCGGAATTTCCTTTTTTGTACCACTTGGGCGAATGTTTGGCACATGGGGACTATATGAGATGGTGACCATAGCTGAATTTTTCTGTGAGAGCATCCCAGATTGTTTATGGTAAGGTGAAAACCGTGATCTTAAAACTTTGTCGCTCCTAATATGTTTCTTCTCTCCCCACAGAATACTCGGTTTATTTCTAATCTCGGCGTCGTCTCTAATAAATGTTGTTTAAAACAACTATACATATATCATCCGCCCCATCTTTTTATCAGCATGTATTTCCCAGGTGAACAAGGATGTAGAAACTATGTTCCGTAGCGTTCAGTGACAGGTGGGTGATAATTAAAAGATGAAAGGTGATGGGTGAAAGTTGAACCAGTTGAAGTTTACATAAGGGTGCTGAGAGTTGAAAGTTGAAAGTGTACAGGTGAAAGGTGGGCATTGTCAGTCTACATCATGCACCTCTATTTTCATTATCAATTTCTGATGAATTCAAGCCACTAGTTGTTGCATCTGAAACACCAAACGTAGAAGCAACATGTGGCTTCCAACTAACTAGTCTTTCAGTTTCCTCATTATCATGGTCTTCTATATTGGCTAAATTGTCATAGTCCATTTGATTTGTTTAGCTTGGGAATCTTTCTACATTAAGCAAAGAATAGAGGTGACAATGCAACAACAAAAATTGCAGAACGTGAGGGAGATGCTTATGGAAGAAGGAGTTATGGTGAACCATTTCTTTCCTCGTTGAAGCTAAATGTAACATACCACGATAGGCAAATCAGCTTGGTGAAAAAATATGGTTCTCCCCTTTCCAATCGAAACCTGACAATATCCATTGTGAATTAAAGACGTCTAAGCGGAAGAAGATCTCGAATGACAGAAAATTCATAGTATTAAGTAGGTTCAATTCCTCTATGGTCACTATATTGGGAAACAACTATTCTTTTATTTGGATTTTTAGAAATTGAAATCTCTGTGTTATTTAAATTGTTTATAAATCCACATAACCAGATTATGACGAATCCCTAGTGCATCTACTGTATGCTATAATTTTGCACTCTTGTAATTTTTTTGTTTATAGAGTGGAAGTCCATTTAATTAAATAAAAGCATTGATGTCTACAACATTGCACAGGTTGATTACCAATTGCGATATAAACAAAAATCCTAGAAATGTTCCATATCGTGTCTTAGTAGTAATCATCATCCAGAGTGTGGTCACAAAGAGCATCCCCATAAACTTCATCACCTACATCCTCGTTCACTAAGCATCAGGTCTTGAACCAAATCTAGCTATACTTGAACTTTAATAATACATGGATAAATCCTCTTACAACTTTGGCCTCCATCATGACCTACAAACATCCAAGCAAACCATCACAGTAATAAAAGGCTCTTTAAGTTTCTTTTAGGGCCTAGTGTTCCTCTGAGCCCGTCCTGTAAATAATAGTCGTCCGTCCTGTAAATAATAGCTTAGCGAGAATGGAGCCTCTAGCAGCTTAGAGGTCCCGGTAAGCAAGATCCCTATGAGGTAGGAAGATGCAGACTGGGGTGTCTGAATGAGCTGCATGGTATAAGGTGGCAAAGGTTTTTCTGGAAATATTTTGACAAAAACAAAATAGAGAAGAGAGGATGGTCGAGGATACTTTGTTGTTTTCCCTTTCCCTTTGGACCAAAATTAAGATTAGAAGGAATATATCGTAGTAGAGATACATCACCATTGATTTGAAGAAAAATAAATTGAAAGGAATTAGATATCTGTAACTTGATGAGTAACTATAGCCAATGCCCAATAAGCACTACACAGTATTAATATTAGTGTTATGATTCTGTAGAAATATGCAGATAAAAGAAAGAATAGGATATTAGTGTTATGATTATGTAGAGATATGATAATAATATATGCTAATAACATGGACTAATAATATGAGTACATATTTGTTTCAGCCATGGTCATAATCTGAATACATCTTGAGTGCTCTTTGTGTGTACAGGATCGAGTCTAGAAGTAATCCTTGCCACTAAGCTCCACAATCTGTGGCTTCGACGGTGCTACAGGAAACATCCTACATTACTGAACATGACGCCCAGAAGTAATCCTAGCTACTAAGCTCCACAAGTTGTCGCTTCGACGGTGCTACAGGAAACATCTTACATTACTGAACATGAAGCCCTGGTACAAGCATGAAAGATATGCAATACATTGCAATACAACACCTGTCATGGAAAACAACAGTTGTCATAGCATGTGGAAAAACAACAGTTGTCATGGCATAGCAAAATAGCAGGGTGCGCTTTTGCTACATATCAGAATAGCAGTCTAACAGTAAATGTTAAGAAGTAATGCTAGAAATTATATAGCATTACTTGGTTTTTTAAAACTGCATGCAGGAAGCTCAACTTCATTATAAGCGTTTTTAGGAAAAATGAACCATTGTGCCTTGATATGAGGCCAAATAATAAGAATATTTTGTTGATTGGTTGGAATAACAGTGGCTGTATATTGATTTGCTTATCAAAAGCATTAGTCTTAAATGCCTAATACATACCAATAAATGCCAATGTAAATTTAGGATAAAATTTTGAAAATGGTTTCGATTTGTGTGCTAGGAAATTGAAACAGCGACAAGGCCTTTCATAGAGTCCCTGCCAGCTCGAGGGCAGGGACTAATAAGATGGGGACACATTTCTATTCCTAAGTACACTAAAATATCACATGGTTTGAATAGAAGATGGACCATCACTCTTTCTAAGTATATCGAAGTATCATATGGTTTAAATTCCCCTTGGACCAATTTGATATCTACAGTCATTAGCTTTGCATGGAGTGAGACCACCATATCCCTAAGCACCCATTAATATTATAATATTATGTTATAATCAACCAAAACAATTTTTTTTTAAATCTTAAGATGCTTAGTCCAATATGATATCTAATGCATAGGCATAGCTTTTTCAATAAAAGATAAAGACTCGACACAAAAATAGACCTCCTTAAAGAAACCTTGAGAGTGAAATTTTCATTGAAATGCCCATCTCTTTTCACTAGAGTGGGGGGATTTTATAGTATTAGAAGTGACAAATATGCCATTAGATAGAGTAATCACACTAATGTTTCACACACACACATAGACTTGTACAATATGTTTCATGAAGGAGGGAAATGTTGGGTAAGCAAGCATATTCATAGTATAACTAATATATCATTATGTTAATAGGAGACATCATCTCTTTGTGGTTTTCCCCATTAATATAAGGATCATGGTCTGTTGGGACTTAGAAAATTATTCAAACACATAATGAGACACCCTTAAAAGAAACCTGTGTAAGGGTTTTTTCGTTGAGTTGTCTTTTATCCAGTTCTTTCAACTATTTAATGAGAAACGAGGTTGTAAATGAACACATAACAATAATCTCACTCTATCAGGCACAAGATTATACTAATCTAGCATGACAACACAAATTTGTAGATTTATAGTGCTCTCATTTTGGATCTCATGTGTACTTTCTCATTCCTACTCTATTTCAACTTGAAGTATGTATATCTTTGCTCTAAATCTCTTGTAAAACAATTTCAATCCCTATCAATTTATTTTTGGTTACAATGGATATTAACATCAATTTCAAATTCTATTTCTATTGCTATGATAAAATATTCTTAAGTTACTTCATTGTTAAGGAGATTTTTTGAATGTAACATGAAAGTCATATATAAGAGGCACCGTATGTACAATAACACAATCATCCTAGTAGTTAGCTAGATTCACATGAGTTGATTCATTATAATACCCACCCTCTAAAAATAAACAATAATTTTGAAAATATGATCTTTACCAAGTTTGAATCCAAGGTATAACCATAAAAATTGTGAGGTATCATGAATAACATGATGAATGTTTATACATGATTATCTTAAGAGTTCATGTTTTTTAATAGGGTGCATTTAATGGTAATTTTTAGTCCAAATCGAAAAGTGGTGCTACCCGTAGCACTCCATTTTTTTCAGAGATAAAATTCTGGATAACATGATGAATGTTTATACATGATTATCTTAAGAGTTCATGTTTTTTAATAGGGTGCATTTAATGGTAATTTTTAGTCCAAATTGAAAAGTGGTGCTACCCGTAGCACTCCATTTTTTTCAGAGATAAAATTAAATCTTCTTTGAAACTCTGGATGGTGTCCTTGCAATCAATATTGTAAATTGATAATGTCCTTTTTTTCTAGAGCTAAAACTACAACTTTTTTTAAAACCCAACATTAATAATTGGCATAGCTACATTCAAAGCCCTAAAATGGTGCCCTTAGAATCACCCCTTGTTTTTTCGTGGTTAAAATTACACCTTGCTTGAAACCGTGGCCCTTAAGTGGTTCAACCATGACACCTCCATTTCTCTTTTTGAAGCTAAAATCACGTCCTGTTTGAAACTGTGA
Organism: Pseudotsuga menziesii; assembly: GCA_001517045.1. Classification (NCBI taxonomy): domain Eukaryota; kingdom Viridiplantae; phylum Streptophyta; class Pinopsida; order Pinales; family Pinaceae; genus Pseudotsuga; species Pseudotsuga menziesii. Next base: position 19,630 of record LPNX010744390.1, read on the forward strand.
CCTTAATAGGGGATGCCGTTGCAATGGAAATGTCAAAATTAACCTACCAACCAAAAGGAGGTAGTATGAGTGACACCCCTTTCTTCTTCGGGTTACAATTCCATGCATTTTAAACTATGGCTTTAAAAAAATTATCCATTTTTTATTAAAATCACAACGAGAATAAAAAAACATGACAAATTCTTAAAAAAAATTAAAATGACTAATAAACTTTGAAAACCAAAATAAATTTTTTTTTTAAACATATAAAACAATTTTAAACTAAAATTAAATAATTTCCAAAAAAATCATTAAAAAAACAATTTTAAAAAATAAATTAATTTTTTTATAAAAAGCATTTATAAAAAAAACAAAACAAAACAAATAAATAAACTAAAAAATTAAAAATAATAATAACCAAAAAAATTTAAAAAAAAAAACAAAACAAATAATAATAATAATAAATATAAAAAAGAGACTCGATTCTTAAAATCAATTCCCTCCTTCACATCCTCTTTAAGCCATGAGAAAGGACCCAACCATGACTTCCTGTATTCGTCCCTTCATGACACTTTTCTAAACCATGTGTTGGAGAAGGGTATGGGTATGGCGATCTGGTGGGTTTATTATTATTACAATTTTTTATGTTTATTTTTTCCTTTTTTAAATGTTATATTTTTAAATTTAAATTTTAAAATATTTTAATGTTTTTTTATGTGTTTCATTTTTAAAAATAATTATTTTTATTTAAAAACAATTGTTTAATTTTTATTTTTAATTTGTTTTTGAAGTGAAACTTTTTTTAAATGTTTTTTTAATTTATTTAGAAATATTTATTAAATTTTTTTTTACTATGATTTAAATAAAAAATAATTATTTTTTAAAGGTCATGGTTTGAAATGTTCGGAAGTGTAACTCGAAAAAGAAATGAGTGTTATTGGTAACATATTTTTTTTCGATTTGGGGTTGATTTTGACATTTTCATTATAACAACTTTGTCTATTAAGACCATGGTTTGAAGCATTTTGTAATTTATACCTTATAAAGAAAAATGGGGGTGCCATGGTCAAACCACTTAAGGGCCATAGTTTCAAGTAGGATGTAATTTTAACCCCGAAAAAATAAGGAGTGATTGTGAGGGCACCAATTTAGGGTTTTGATTGCATTGACATTGGTTGTTAAGGTTGGGTTTTAAAAAAAGTTGTTATTTTAGCCTCGGAAAAAAATGGGTGCTACCGATAGCACTACTTTTTTATTTGGGTCAATTTACGGTATTGATTGCAAAGACACCAACGGAGGTTCCAAAAAAGTTGTAATTTTAGCCTTGAAAAAAAATGGTGCTACCGGTAGCACCACTCTTTGATTCAGGGGTTAAATTTAATGTTTTTTGTTGCAAAAGTAAGAGTTTTTATGGCTAGAATTCCCATTTTAAGTATATAGTTCTCGTTAAGTTTTATAATGTGTATGGACTCTTTTTATATTTTAGCTAAACAAAACTCAATTTATGAAAGGAATTGCAAGTGCATCACATTCAACAAAGATATATACAAAATAATCTCTGCAAATAAGTGTATATGGTACAAAATTGTAAATTGTATAGAATCTTACTTCAATCTTAGCTCTTCTTGTTAGTAGCATACTCTCCTCTCATTGAATACTCTCCTTGGTTTACCACATGTAGGGACAAAGTAGAGACTTGTTTCAATTTCATCAATTAGAGGGGAAGATTAGCAATGACATAGACAAAAATCCAGTGTAGATCCAAATCCTAGGTTCTATCAAGCGTCGAGATGGATCAAATCTCTCGAGGTGCAAACCTCTTCTTAGATATCCATTGATTTGATTCAAACCAAAAGACACATCTTTTTATTTAAGGTCCACATATAATTTTATTATTATTAATATTTAAAATTATTTATGGCCGACATATAATATTTTTTATTTTGTTAGGAACGAACATTGTATCATTCACCACACATGGTTTTAAAACCATATGCAAGGCCCTCATACAATCATGGGTTGTTTAGGAGGCCTTGCACATGGTCTTAAAACCATTTGCAAGGCCCTCCTAAACCATGTACAATAAAACCATGGGTTGTTTAGGAGGCCTTGCACATGGTTTAAAAACCATGTCCATAGCCTCCTAAACCATGTACAATAAAACCATGGGTTGTTTAGAATGCCTTAAATATGGTTTTAAAACCATGTGCAAGGCCAACCTTTTTTTGCTAATAATTCAATTTTGTGTTTTTTTTCTTGACCCACATATTTTTTTTTACAGATAATTAAATTTTTACTTTTTTATTGTTTTGTTAGGTAGGAAGATTACAACATCTTCCCCTAATTAGATTGTTTTTGTGGCCAACAATTTGGCCTATTAGAAAATTTATTTTTTATTAATAAAAATAAAGTTACAAAGTGATATTATTTTTTATTTTGTGTTACAAAATCTCTCCCATAATATTCACTATCACTATTATTTTTTGTGGACATGTTACAAACGTTACCTCACCTTACAAGATCTCTCCCATAATATTCACTATCACTATTATTTTTTGCTGACATGTTACAAATGTTACATCACATTACAGGATCTCTCCCATAATATTCACTATCACTATTATTTTTTGATGACATGTTACAAATGTTAGTAACGTTACATCACGTTATAAGATCTCCCCCATACTAGGTTGTAGAGCGCCTCTCGATGTTACATCACGTTACATCACTATTATTTTAAATGTTATATTTTTAAATTTAAATTTAAAAATATTTTAATGTTTTTTTATGTGTTTCATTTTTAAAAATAATTATTTTTATTTAAAAACAATTGTTTAATTTATTTATTTTTAAATTTGTTTTTGAAGTTAAACTTTTTTTTAAATGTTTTTTTAGTTATTTAGAAATATTTATTTAATTTTTTTTTTTGCTATGATTTAAATGAAAAATAATTGTTTTTTAAAGGTCATGGTTCGAAATGTTCGGAAGTGTAACTCGAAGAAGAAATGAGTGTTATTGGTAACACATTTTTTTTCGATTTGGGGGTTGATTTTGACATTTTCATTATAACAACTTTGTCTATTAAGACCATGGTTTGAAGCATTTTGTAATTTATACCTTAGAAAGAAAAATGGGGGTGCCATGGTCGAACCAATTAAGGGCCATAGTTTCAAGTAGGATGTAATTTTAACCCCGAAAAAATAAGGAGTGATTGTGAGGGCACCAATTTAGGGTTTTGATTGCATTGACATTGGTTGTTAAGGTTGGGTTTTAAAAAAAGTTGTTATTTTAGCCTCGGAAAAAAATGGGTGCTACCGATAGGACTACTTTTTTATTTGGGGTCAATTTATGGTATTGATTCCAAAGACACCAACGGAGGTTCCAAAAAAAATTTAATTTTAGCCTTGAAAAAAAATGGTGCTACTGGTAGCACCACTCTTTGATTCAGGGGTTAAATTTAATGTTTTTTGTTGCAAAAGTAAGAGTTTTTATGGCTAGAGTTCTCAATTTGAGTATATAGTTCTCGTTAAGTTTTATAACGTGTATGGACTCTTTTTATATTTTAGCTAAACAAAACTCAATTTATGAAAGGTATTGCAAGTGCATCACATTCAACAAAGATATATACAAAATAATCTCTGCAAATAAGTGTATATAGTACAAAATTGTAAATTGTATAGAATCTTACTTCAATCTTAGCTCTTCTTGTTAGTCGCATACTCTCCTCTCATTGAATACTCTCCTTGGTTTACCACATGTAGGGACAAAGTAGAGACTTGTTTCAATTTCATCAATTAGAGGGGAAGATTAGCAATGACATAGACAAAAATATTATTGTCAACCATTTTGAAATGGAGAGGAGGATCACCTAGTTGAATTCAAGTGTGCATGTCCACTTAGTTGTTGAGCTATTGAATGCAAGTTGTTATAAATGGGACGATGACAACAGTTCTAGGTGAAGGATGACAGGACAAGGGGTGAGACAAAGGATGGTTTGTAGCAGAGGTTGTTGACATGGGCATGGTCAGAGGTTTTATTATTGATGGGAGGGGTGTCAGGAGGAGGTGCATGCATTCATGGGAGGCGGGGTTGCCAAAAAAAGGTCACTAGTAAAGGGCCAAATTGTTGGCCCTTTAGCTTATGCCCTATGAATATTTATGATTTTTTGTGTTTTACGACCTACCATCCTTGTAACAAAATAAAAAGATAATTGTTCATCCCTAGAAAGAAATACAAATGCAAATCAACAATTTTTCAGTAACGAACAAATTAATAATTAGAGAACCCACACTAATGAAATAAAGACCCTACACATTCAATACTACAATTAAAAGCACAATACCTAGTAATTATTACAAATTATTTACATATTGTGAAATATAACTTTTTCCATTCATCACAATCCTCGATACACCATTCCCCTATAGGGAACAAATAACCATTCCCTTTACAACTTCATGTCCTTTTTCATATTGGAAATGATGGCCTTGACTCATCTATTGAGCCCATCTTGGTTCAAAGAGGGGATACGTTGTTCTTCTGTTTGGCCTCTAGAGTCTACACGTCCTCCTTCACCAAGACATATCTGGCAAGTTGGTTTCCAAGACTGACTTTGCATTCACAATTTCCTTTTAATGTGCATTTAACAATGAGGTCACCAAAGGCATTTCCATCCAACTAAAGGTGGTGTCTGTGCAAGGTGGTTTTAACGTTTAGTCTAGATGCAATTAAGATATTTAAGATTTCCAAGTTTCATAAATTGAGCAAAAGATATTGGTAATTTGTAAGTTATGCATCTAGCTTATTGGTGTTGGAGAACTAAATGTCTTCTCTCAAAACTCTTCAGTATTGAGATCAACCATATTTATAGGGGAAAAAATGAGGTTGCAAACCAACTTTCTAAGGAGGCCTTGTTGTCTGAGGAAGGAATTTTATTATGGGAAGAATATATTGAAGATTAGCTAGAATATAGTGACTCATGGAACATCTTTTGGTCTTGTTTTGAGTGACTGGTATCTACAAGATAGATGATGTTTTATATATGATGTAATGTTCTTAGTAAGACTGTGGGCAAATACTTGGTTTGTTTTGTCTGGGTTGCTTGTTTTCCTGTTAGTCCTGGAGATTTGTTTTCTATGTGAAGAATTGTTTTTGAATGTATGGTAGTAAGCTTGTTAGAAGCTGAATGTGATATGCTATGTACTTTTTGATTCTTTATGAATAACAAAAGTACGTTGTTGTTTTTTTTGCTGAAAAAATGTCGAGATTGGGATCCTCCATTTTCATTGTGTTGAATCTTTATGACACCACCATTTATACTTTCTCATACATTGTTTATTAATTATGTTACCATTGATTAGAAGATCATGGGTTATGATCGTCATGTGAGCTACAACCAACATAGATCCATCTTAAACTTGGATCTACCGAGCACCGAGAGGGATTCAATTTCTTGAACTGTAAATATTTTTATCTTAATTTTTTAATTACTTTTTATTTATTTTTTTAATTTTTTGAGTGAGCCGACATGAATCAATTTTTAACTACTTATTGTTTTTTGTAGTGTTATGTTACATACATGACAACATCTCCCCCATGCTAGGTTGTAGAGCACCTTGTTACTCTCGATACAATTATGTTAAATCTACAAATTAGCAAAAGCCCTCTATTCAAATATTATTGCCATACAACTAAAGATGCCATCAAAATATATATTAGTACCATATAGTTTTTAACATTTTTATACATGTATTTTGATTCATTCAATAAAATCTATCTATATGGGAAGCGATAAAAATTCCCAACAATCTTAGCGCTAAATAGTCTAGAAAGCAAAACACTTTATGATCAAATAGTCTAAACAACAAAACACTTTATAATTTAAAAAGGGTCCGGAAGAGAGGACTCGATTTTAAAAGGGGATGTGAAGAGAGGACTCAAGTCATGTTCCCTTTTTAAACCATGGGTGAGAAAAAGATGAGATGAGATGAGTTTATTATTATTATTTTGTTTTGTTCTTAAGTGTTTTTTATGTTCTCGACAGGGAATATATATGAATCGGTTAGGTGGATTAATTTGAGAGGCATATTTAAATTTTTTATTTTTCAAATGCTTTTACTATAGTTTGATTAATTTTTATTTTTTGAATTATTTAAATACTGATTTAACTTTGCTTCTATTGGTCTTTTGCAGGTGACGTTTGCTTGGGACTTTGTGCCCCAAGACCTGGCGACGAGATGACCTAAGCATTCCCATTAACATGTATTTGGAAAATGATTTTCAATTTTTTGAGCAGAGAACCCAACAGTTTGCAAATAAACAATCTGCAAATATCTGGGATTTATATAACCAATTTGTGGTTTTCCACACGCCTTGAATCTCTCAATCCCTCCACTAATCGATGCGTATGTGCATACGAGAAATCTATATTGATGGTTGGCTGCATTGATTGACAAAGAGGCTCGACACTTGGTAGCCAAACACAATGTTAAAGTCATCCTTGGAAGGAAATTATCATAAGTGTTGGACTACCCACCCATCATCAGAATTTTCCGCTACTAGTTTTTCATTTCAGTCTATTTGTTGTTGCTTAGACATTCCAATCATTTGGTTCAGACGCAGGGACGTAGGAGCTTTGTTTGCTTCGGGAGTAGTCATTTTAGTTTTTCACGGGGCGAAAATATGTAGATTGGTGGAACGAATCTGGCAGCACAGATGGAATAATGCAAATCCAGGTCAGATCAATGGGCCAAGTAAGCAAGCCATCCTTATTGATGTTTAGAGAAAAGGTAATTCACAATATTTATTTTATATATTTCTAGATAATGTACTGCGTATATTTACCTTGTCGAATGGTTCTGTATCGAGCAAGATAAATATACCTTGCCAGATGGTTCTGTATCGAGCAGCCTATATCCAACTTGTAAATAGTCGCTCGTCAACTGGTTCTGTATCGAGCAGCCCTGTATCCATCTGAGATGGATTTTCTCTACTTGAACCCAACACCCAACCTTGACAATATTTATCGATGAGTTATTCATTCTATACGACACACTCTTGAGCTAGTTCCTGAGCACTTGACCCAATTCTTTAGCACCTGGCTAGGAGTAGTCCTATTTCCCAACAAATGCATCTCTCTGTGTCTGGTGTGCCTTATCAAACCTGAGAATACTACCGACCCGGTTCCATAGGACATGGCACCTTGACTCTTTGAGTTCATTGATGTCCTTGAGCCTCCCATAGGCCTCCCTCCTCCTTGTCCCATGGGAAAATACCATCGATCTCATCCTTGGAGCATCTTTACTATCCCAACTCTAATTGCTTCGATTGCTAAGCCCATTCCATATATGTTTGCTGAAGGAGGCTCCCCAATAACCTTATATGCACTACTCGAGCTACCACGCGATAAGGAACTGCTTTGATCCCGTTACAAGACCAGTGTAACGCAATAGATAGGTTCTGCCGGCTAATATATAATAGTACCGATAACACAATGATGGATGCTTTTGAATGCCAAAAAGGAAAGCGAGGAAAACCTAGCCAATTTGTGGTGTTTAAAACCATAATTATAACTATATTGCTTTCAATAATTGTTAAAGACTGCGATGCCTCTGGTTAGGAGAATATTTCTCTCTCGTGTTCACCGGTTGTGGCCCTAGTTCATAGATTAGTGCATCATCTTTTATTATTGTTCTTCCTTCAAAGACCCAATCACCAACTGATTTCTATCTACAAATATCATACTCTAAATGTACTGGGTGAGCAGTAAAACATACCTCACCTTTTGCCCAAAATTGATCTTCAACAACGGTGCCCTCCACCTCCTTAAATTAATGTCTATCAGATGAGGATGCAACCCTATCTTTCAAAACCTGCCATGGATCACTTTAGACCATATTACAACTTTAGTCACTCTGATATGAAGAATGTTGGGAAGACAACGCTTTGCAACTCTCCCTCTATAACTAGCGGCAATCAAGCTTTATTAACGTTCAAAGAAAAGGTAATTCACAATCTTTATTTTATATATTTATAGATAGTGTACTGCTTATATTTACCTTGCCAAATTGCACGCTCACTCAATTAAATTTAGTACATTATTGCTCACATTGAAATTTTATGATCTGTAATGTTTTTTCTTCTTTATTAGCTTTGTAGTATTTATGATGCAGAAAATGAATTTAGATTGAAAGGTCGTAAATCAAATTTGCTTTTATTGTTAACAGTTTCATCTTATATCTGTCATTACTTGTTTAATGGCATTTTTAGTTTGGATTTTCCTTTTTGGGATAATTACAAGAGTAGCAAGCTGTCCAAAATTGAACCCAAAACCCAAGCAGCAGCCCTGATACTGGATTGTTTAGTACTTGAAAACCTGAATAAGTGTTATTTTAATTTGAATTTTTTTTCCTATTTTGGGGTAATTACAAAAATAGCAAGTTATAATTCAAAATTGAACCCAAAACACAAGAAGAAACCCTGATACTTGTTTGTTTAGGACTCAAAACCTGAATAAGTGATCTCTATAGCTTTTGTTATTTGGTTCCTTTCAATATTGTATATCTATGTTCAATGCAAATCATTGTCTTTGTGAATATATCTCCCGAGGAAATGTTGAGTGCCCTTTTGTTTTTCCTAACATTTATTTTTCTCCAAGACAAGAATTTTTGAATTCTTTGAAGACCTACATGTCTGGCCTTATCAAACCTCAACTTCTATGTAGTTTCCAAACCTAAAGCTCAAAATAAATAACACTATTTTTTGCAAGTGAAACATTCTGTACTCCAACCTCGCTTGCTACAACGTACACTTTTGATTCTCTGTAGTTTCAAAACTTAATAATTGAGTCCGGAAATAACTATATGTTCGCTCTAAAGCACATTCTATAATCCAACCTTTGCAACAACATGCAATCTTTTGATAGGATGCTTGGTGCCAAAATATAACTTAGTATTTATGTAATGGATATGTTTGGTCTTAAAATACAACAGTATTACACAATGGATATGTTTGGTTTAATTTTTTTCTAACATGACACCACTTTCCTTTCTGAGGTTGGTGCATTTGCGCTTGGGACAACCATAGCTGATAGGAGGGATACAAGTATTTTTATATTAAACATCATGTTATTTGGTTTCTTCTTCACATTGTAAGGATATGTTTGGAGCCAAAGTATTTATGTTTGGTCTTGACACAATAAAGCATTATGCAATGGATAATGGATATATTTGGTTTAATTTTTTTTAATATAACGGTATGGGTATTTTTGCATCTAAGAGGCATATGCTACATCTCAGTAAGGGATGTGTAACTTCTGTGCTTATTAGCTTAAACTATATTTAAAATACTTACAATATCATATATACAAAACTACACAAATTAAATAAATAAAACCATTCTTCCACATTTACACTATAAAATGGAGTTTGCACCTTAAATTCATTTCATTATTAGTTGACTTAAAACTACACAAATTAAATAAATAGAAACATTCTTCCACATTTACACTAAAATCCTCGTTCACATTGATATTCCCAAAGTGTTTTTTCCATCAATGTCATTGTAAGAGCTTAGTGCTCTACTGCTTGAATGTTGGATCTTGATCTTGGCCAATGAATTGAAACAATAGATACTAGATCCCTTGTCTTTACTTTAATTATCAACTTGATGCCTATGTAAACTTATGAGGTGTTTACAATATGTATGCAACTTCAAAGGCCTAACCCGAAACTAGTATTCTAAATAGAAATGCTCAACTTCAACAATGCACTCTTCTTAACCCCTACCTCCTCTTACCTAACTCTTAAGACCTTCACCCCTATCTCCTATTACAATGTGAAAAGTAGATGAGTATTTTAGAGTCACTCTTTTGGGTTAAAGAGCTAGTGAAGTGACTCTAATGAATCAAATCAATCTAGAATCCTTACGCTACTTCAAAGCAAATCAATTCTTACAACCTCGGTGAAACATAGATTCAAAGGACGTATTGTAAAGTGATGAAAATCATGAATAAAACATGGCAATGAAGTATGTGTAATAAAACATTACACGAGTTGTTTACTAGTAAAACCAATGCTAAGAAATGCTAAAAAACACATAAACTAGTTAGTTGTAATGCTATTGTAGGAGTCTGTAATTTTACTACAAACGGTATAAAATCACAAAATAAACATAACTCAAATGCAAATGAAAGATAAATATAGTGGTTGTCATTCCTTTCCTTAAGTGGACCCTATTCAAGGATACTCTTGTAACCCTTGTTAACACAAAAGACTAAGTATAAACCAAAATAACTTCTCTTTTATTAATACTCCATTCAGAATATCAAGTCAAAGTGCCTTTTTCTACAATTCCAATTTCAAAATATCTAAGAGAAATAATAACATAAAAATGGTGTTTATGAACATTCAACTATCAACTTAAATACTCTTAAGATATATTTGATTTCTGGACTTGATTGTTTGCAAATTTACGAGTCCGACGTTTCAGGTGGACACTCCACCCATCTTCAATGATCATTTTATTGAGCTCTCATGATCCCTAAAAATAGGTGGAGTGTCCACCCAAAACGTTGGACTTTGAAGTTTACACATAGTCACATCCAGAAACCAAATATATCTTAGTGATGAACTGTGAAAATATTCATGCTATTAAATACTCTTATTTATATTATAGATGGAAATCTAAGTAAATTCTCCATTAACCCCTTGATTGATGGGAGCAACTCTTATAAATTTGCATTGGTGTCTCCTTGAATCCTAGAATACTTGTGCAACTTGAACTCCTGAGGCAATTCAGGCTACCTAAGGCCATAAATCTCCCATTGAACATTGGCAGCTTTTGGAGTGACAATGAGGAAAAAATTCCCTAGGAATACTCCTTATGCTGCTAGCTATTGTAATCATGAGTGAGGACATTAGTGATTTGATCCTAGCACTCTTTGACTTGAAACCACATTAATTTCATAAGTGAAATGTGTGCAGGCCTACTCAAAATCAGCTTATAAGAAACAAAGTACATCACATGCATTCAATAGGCTAAGTAAATTATTCATGCAAACTTGCAATGTCTTATACCTTCAAGAAATATGAAAATGCATATTTATTAATCAAAGATAAGCAAGGTTTGACACAAAAAGTCAAATGTTCATAGAAAAATGAAAAAAATATTTGTAATTATAAAAGCCCATCCCAATGCTAGTAATGTTCAAGGTCCCAATAAGATTTACCTAAGAAAAAATTAGCTTCAAAGTTATAATCACCAATTCTTATTTTTCCATTTTCTTTTCAATTGATCTATAATATCATGTATTTTTAATAAATGATCTTATTAAAAGTCAAACTCTTCCATTTTAATCAACAATACACATTTACCTTTATTTGAGGTTTCATGCATTTTTCGTAAATGCCCCACATGATAAACACATCGTTACCATTTTGAACTTATGGTAAAACATCTCATTTTGTAAAGAACTTGATCAACATCACTACTTCTTAAGTCTTTGCCTCGTACTTTGCTTGGGCATCCACATGATTGTTATTCCACACTTCTTTTCCCATACAAGTTTGTTCAAACACATGTATTCAAAGAATCATTTTCTGCTTCCATGATTTAAAATTCAAATAGTTCGACTCCAACATTATATAAGTTAAACTAGCCATTTTTATAAAATTCAAATACACCAATCACTGCTAAAACTTTGTTCCATGACAATAAAATAATAGTGACACTTTCTTTTCATTCAATGTTTTAAAATTAATATAAAACACTAACGAACTTGTCAATTTATATCGCTTGGCATAGATTGCTCCAAAGTCTTCTTCAGATTGATTTGAATATTTTACACGAGTTTCTTATTAAGTGGATGGATTCATTGATTTCCCCTTCAAATCCCACAATAAAACACTGCTCAAAATAACCGCTTATTTCCTTCAAAGTGGCTTCCTTCTAGTTGGCATGATGGCTTCTCTGATTTATCGACAGTAGTTATTAAAGCAAACTCGAATGCTTAATGGGTGAAGAAAAAAATGCTACACCCAATGTTATGGGAAGTGTTTTGTGTTTGGATATAAGGTTTACAGATGCATTAATTGCATTTGTAAACCTTATAAATAATTAATTGCAATTTTAATAAACAAGAAGTCAACCCAAATGGAATGTCAAAAACATTGCCATCTTGTGGCTCTTGTTTTTTCATTAAATGTTATGTTTTAATTTTTTTTTTTAAATTTTGAAAACAAAACCCTTTATGATCAAATAGTCTAAACAACAAAACACTTTATAATTTAAAAAGGGCATGAAGAGGACTCGATTTTAAAAGGGGATGTGAAGAGACAACTCGAGTCATGTTCCCTTTTTAAACCATGGGTGAGACAGAGATGAGATGAGTTTATTATTATTATTATGTTTTGTTTTTAAGTTTTGTTTTTAATTAAATGTTTTTTTTTTTTTTTTAATTTTAAAATATTTTAATATATTTTTAAGTAATTATTTTTTAATTAAAAATTGTTTTATTTTTGTTTTTAAATTTTTTATTTTTAATGTTTTTAAAGTTTATTAAAAAAATATTATTATTATTTACTATGATAATTTTAACAAAAACAAAAAAAATAGGGTTATGGTTTGAAATGTTTGGAATTGTATCATGAAGAAGAAATGGTTGCTACAGGTAACATTTTTTCTCGATTTGGGGGTTGATTTTGACATTTTCATTGCAACAACGTTGCCTATTAAGGTCATGGTCTGAAACAAGTTGTAATTTTAACTTCGGAAAGAAAAAATGAGAGTGTCACAGTCGAACCCTCAAGGGCCACAATTTCAAGCAGAGCGTAATCTTAACCCCAAAAAAATAAGGGTGATTCTAAGGGCACCAATTTAGCGTTTTGATTGCAGTGACATTGGTTGTTAAGGTCAACTTTTCAGGAAAGTTATTATTTTAGCCATGGAAAAAAATGGGTGCTACCAAAAGCACTACTTTTTTATTCGGAGGTCAATTTGCGAGATTGATTGCAAAAACACCAATCGAGGTTTCAAAAAGTTGTAATTTTAGCCTAAAAAATGGGTGCTACCGATAACACCACTTTTCAATTTGAGTGTTGTTTTTGGTGTTTTTGATACACAAGTAAGAGTTTTTATGGCTAGAGTTCTCGTTTTGAGTATATAGTTCTCATCAAGTTGTATAATGTGTATAGACTCTTTACATATTTTAGTAAAAGAAATTTTAGTTTATGATGGGTAATGCGAGTGCATCACATTCAACAAACATATATACAAAATAATATTTGCAAATAAGTGCATATAGTACAAAATTATAAATTGTATAGAATCTTACTTCAAGCTCAACTTTTCTTGGTAGTAGTATACTCTCCTCTCATTGAATACTCTCCTTGGTTTACCACATGCAGGGACAAAGTAGAGACATGTTTCAATTTTATTAATTAGAGGGGGAGATCAACAATGGCATGGTATTGCAAACCATTTAGAAATGGAGGGGAGGATCACCTAGTTGAATTAAAGTGTGCATGTCCACTTGGTTGTTGAGCTATTGAATGCAAATTGTTGGAAATAGGATGATGACGACAGTTCTAGGTGGAGGATGAAATAATAAGAGGTGAGACAGAGGATGGTTTGTAGCTAAGGTTGAAGAGGGGTGTCAAGAGAAGGTGCAATCATTCATGGGAAGTGGGGTTGCTAGAAAAGGTTATTGGTAAAGAACCAAATTGTTGGCCCTTTAGCTCATACCCGATGAATATTTATGAACGTTTTTGTGTTTAATGACCTACCATCCTTATAACAAAATAAAAAGATAATTGTTCATCCCTAAAAAGAAATACAAGTGCAAATCAACAATTTCTCACACAATTTAAGAACAACTTAATGAATCTAGACAACCTACGCCAATGAAATAAAAAACCTACACATTCAATCTTACAATTAAAAACATGGTAACTATTACATATTGTAAAATGTAACCTTTTCCATTCCTCACAATCCTTGATTCACCAATTTCGTGTAGGGAACAAATAACCATTCCCTTTTTAACTTCACGTCATTTTCATCTTGGAAATGACGGCCTTGACTCATCTATTGTTTCCATCTTGGTTCAAAGAGGGTTCTTTTTCAACCCAACAAAAGAATTAAGATCCTCAAGGAATTTAGTTTCTTAGATTTGTTGATGAGATCCAAGTTTTATACTTTCAAACCATAGAATTATAAGTTACATGATGTGCCCTCTAAAGCATCGTTGCAATGAACCATCATCTAGGTCTCATATTGTTGAAGGTGTCACGTTGGTCTTCCATTTGGCCTCTAGAGTTAACAATGTCATGGTTTGGATTCTTCATTTTTATTGTGTTGAATCTTTTCGACACTACTATTTATATTTTTTTATACATGTTTATTAATTATGCTACTATTAAAGGTGTTGAATCCATTTCTACCATTAAAATCATTATTAAAACACACTTAAAATTTGATTTATAAAATAAAAACACCACATTCTAAAAAAACTATCAAATTCAAATCCTCAAATTTTAAAACCTCTTCCTTTTAATTTATAATTTTAAATTCATTAACAAAAGTCATACATCTCATCTAAAATGTTCGCTTATGTGATCAATATAGCAATCAATTTATTCAAACTTACCATAAAAGGTCGAAAGCAAAATTGAAACCTTGATTTTCCAGTGCAAAATATATTGTTTTGTGGATATTTTACATAAATTTGCTAATAATGTTGAAATATATTATACAAATCACATGGTCAAAATTGAATATAATGTTCAAATATATTACAAAACTGGCTAAATTTGTTAATAATGATAAAATATATTATACAAATGACATTACCAAAATTGAATGATTTTGTTCAAATATATTATACAAATTACATGGTCGAAATATATTATACAAATCCCATGATGTTCAAATATATTACAAAATTGGTTAATAATTTTGTTAATAATAAAAAAATATATTATACAAATTACATCATTAAAATAGAATGATCTTGTTCAAATATATTATAAATTACATGGTCAAAAGAAAAGGGTGTGTACATGGCTCCTTTTTTTGTCCCATTTTTTTGGTTGTTTTTGGGCAATGATTTTTTTTGGCATGGTGTACTTTAATTCCGGTTTAGGAATTATGGTTTGGAAGGTTGGAAAAGGTCTATATATTGTATTATAAATGGCTGAGTTAATACAAGGAAAAAAACAAAGAGAACAATGAAGTTCATTTTCCGATTAAGGGTTTTTAGGGTAAAATCTCTATGTAATACGTGTTCTATTGTTTTACTTTTTGTTTATACTTAAGAATTGTATGCATTGTTACACTTAATCACGCTTATAACTAACAAATTCTTTATCTCATATAAAAAGTCAAGCTCCTGGATCAATTGATAAAAATGATTGGTTGTTGTCCCAAGATCTAGGCTTACTTGGTGATTCCACGGTTGAATGGGATGATTTTATAAAGAGACTCAATCATTGTGGCATACGATTAACAAATCGATTAGATGAGATTGTGTAGTCTTGGAACACTTCTTCAAGTCAAGTTAGTGCATGCTTGGCTTATGGGGAGATTTCGTATTCTTTTGTTGATCTCGAAATGAAATGGTGGCATTCATACTTGTGGAATTGGATTGCTCCTCTTAAATTTAAGTTGTTATGTTGGTTGGTTTTAGAACATAAAATTTTGACTTGGGACAATTTGAGAAATAGGGGTTTTCTTGGACTAAGTTTGTGATCTCTATGTAACTATGCAGAGGAAACGATCGATCATTTACTTGTTTTATGTCCTTTCTTGCATCAGGTTTGGAAAGAGGATCTTAAAATATTAAAGATCATTGCAAGTTGGGATAATTCCTCCTTTAAAGATTGTTTATAAATATGTACTACAACTATGGTAGCTTTTAATAATCTTCCTCTCTTTCTTATTTGGGGAATTTGGAGGCATAGAAATCTCGTTATTTTTTTAAATGGGTAGAAGAATGGTTACAATTTAAGTTCCAAGATCGTTGGTGTTTTTCATAAATATCTTAATGAAGAAATTCAAAAACATGTTCCTAATATCAACACTCCAAATTTTTATATGTTTTTGGTGGGTTTTTTTCGATGGGGCTGCTTAGGCAAGCTATGGTGGTGCAAGGTTATTAATCTTAGTGGCAATCATTACTTTCATTGTTGGATGGATGGCGATGTTGGTTATAAAACCAAAGTTGAGATTATGATGCTTTTGGGTTTGTTGGTTTTTGCATTGTCTAGGAATATATTTTCCCTTGAGGTATTTGGGGATTCTAGGGTCATTTTCGACTAAGAAGCAAAAAAGACATGTCTTCAAGTGATCTTTCTAGACCATTGGAAGTCTAGGATCATAGAGATACTCAAAATATATCACTTCTTATCATTCCTACATATTTACAGGCAATTTAATGGTAAAGCGTACAAATTATCCAAAAAGGATCTTGGTACAGGAGAAGGGGTCTTATTCCATGATGAATTTAAAGACCATTGTCTAACATATGAAGGTTTTTTTCAAGCTTACTAATTTCAGGAAGAGTCTTGAAACTTAGAGTCTCAGTTGGTTGATTTCTACTATTTTAGTTTTGGTCAGATGACTGAAACTTTAAAGTGTAGATATGGTACTTTGAACAACTAGCTTATATTTTGTTGTTTTATTGTTTGCTCTATTTTAGGCGTTGTTTGTGGAGCCTGACCTTCCTGATTCATATATGTTATTTCAGTCGTGCTTGGATCCCAACACCTGATGAGGGGGGTGTGGGGGGATCCCCCCCCCCCCACTATAGTCGTCAAGGGGGTCCAATGGGGAGGGATCCAAAATAGTGCCCCCCTGGCGGGGGTTCAGAGGCAGCGCCCTCATAGCGAAAATATAGGAAAAACATGCCTTGTAAAATGTTGTGATTTCAGAGTAATGACTTGGTCAATAATAGATGATTTATGGGCCCATGGTTTTGGAAAACCCGTGGTATTTTCCCATGGTATTCCCTTTATAAAAGGAAGGCATTGTAATACGGCTATGTATTGTATTGTAGCATTGTAAAAGAAATATCTGTGATTGTGAGAGAGAGACTCTGAGAGACTGAAGAGGAAGTGTAGCGAGGTTGCTGCAGGTTGTATCCCTTCATTTTGTTGGACGGTATAATAATAAAGGACTGACAATTTCTCTATGGACTTAGCCCATCTTGGGTGAACCACATTATATTTGTGTCTCTCTTGTAATCTGTTTTAGTATTTTCCTCTGGTTTATTGTTGATTGTTATTGCCCTACAGTCTTGTTTTCTAACATCACGTTTGGTATACTTCAACTTGTAGTCAAATGTAAAGGATGTAAAAAGCTTTTGACAAAAGTCATTAGTCATCTTAAAGGAAGCAGAGAAATCATGATCTTCATGAACTTTAGAGTTCTTTTTTTTCAACTTGAGTTGGCTCCCTACTATTCCAGCATTGGGAATCAAGGGTAGCCCATCCCCCATCAGAATGGACCTCGGGACCTCTCCCCCTTGCTAGAGGTACTGTTACACCACTCCATCAAACCTCAGCTTTAAAGTTTATAACAAAACTCGTTATCTTTTATACACTTTTATTCTAAATATCAAATAATTCTTTTTTTTCATGTGAAAAAGAATATAACAACAAAGCAATATATCATTTGTAAATATATTAATTGTGAAGCTCCTATTTATATAAATATAAATATGAATAATTGAAAAATACAAGCCTTGTTATAAAAGTACGTTGACCTATTATAAATATGAATAAATATGTTGACCTATTGTAAATGGAAAATGAAAACCATATTATAAAAAAAATATGTTTACCTATTATAAATATGAATAAATGGAAAATGAGACCCATATTATCAAAGTATGTTGGCCTATTAGCTTAGTTGGTTAGACGGTCGTGCGTGCGTTGTTATTTTTGAAAATGTGTAGAAGAATGGTTACAGTTTAAGAAGTTGGTGTTTTTCATAAATATTTTTATGAATATTTTAAGGAAGAAATTCAAAAACCAGTTTATATTATTAACACTCCAAATTTTTCTATGTTTTTGGTGGGTTTTTTCGATGGGTTGCTCAAGCAAGTTGTGGTGGGGCAAGTATGGTTATTAATATTAGTGATAATTATTTTTTTTAGGTTAAGGAAATTGGTAACTCGTCGGGATTACCTAGGCGAGGCCCAGGTTTAAAGCCGTCGGCTGCCACTATAAACCCCAAGTATATCCAACAGCCCACAAGCCAGATATACCAAAAACTTGTGACTCAGCAAGGGCCGAGACATCCCGACTCCAATCTAGAAGAGGCGACAGTCTATCCAGGGGGCGTCTACCCTTCGAGCCTTATCACAGTGGGCCATGTCTCGATGGGATTTGATCACTGGTGGGCTGATTATTAGTGATAACTATTACTTTGATTGTTGGATGGATGACAATGGTGGTTCTAATACCAAAGTCGAGATTATGACGCTTTTGGGTTTGTTGGTTTTTGCATTGTCTAGAAATATATTTTCCCTTGAGGTATTTGCAGATTTCGGGGTCATTTTTTATTGGGAAGCGAAAAATACATGTCTTCAAGTGATCTTTTTGGACCATTAGAGTGTAGGATCAAGGAGATACACAAAATATATATCACTTCTTATCATTCCAACATATTTACAGGCAAGGCAATTTAATGATAAGGAGGACAACTTATAAAAAAAAAGGCTCTTGGTACAAGAGAAGGGGTCTTTTTCTATGAAGAATTTAAAGATCATGGTCTAGGATATGAAGGTTTTTTTCAAGCTTACTATTTTCAGGTAGTCTTGAAACTTTGAGTCTCAGTTGGTTAATTTCTACTATTTTAGTTTTGGTTAGATGATTGTAAACTTTGAAGTGTAGATATAGTACTTTGAACAACTAGTTTATATTTTGTTGTTTGATAGTTTGCTCTGTTTCAGGTTTGATATACATCAACCTGTAGTCATATGTAAAGGATGTGAAAAGCCTTTGACATAAGTCACTACTCATCTTAGAGGAAGTAGAGAAATAATGGTCTTGATGAACTTTAGAGTTCTTTTTTTCAACTTGAGTTGGCTCTCTACTATTCCAGCATTGGGAATCAAGAGTAACCTAATCCCCTCGAAATAGACCCTCGGAACTCTGCCCTTCTCGCCAAAAGTTTTGTTGCACCACTCCATCGGACCTCAACTTTGGAGTTCATAACAAGCCTTGTTATCTTTAATACAATTTTATTCTAAATATGAAATAAATGATTTTTTTTCAATGGAAAAAAATCTAACAACAAAGCAATATATTATCTCTAAATAAATATATTTATTGTGAAGCTACTATTTATATACATATCAATATGAATAATTAGAAAATGCAAGCCTTGTTAGAGAAATATGTTAACCTATTATAAATATGAATAAACTGAAAATGAAAACCATATTATAAGAAATAAACGAAAAATGAAAACCATATTATAAGAAATATGTTGACCTATTCTAGATATGAATAAATGGAAAATGAAACCCCTATCATCAAAGTATGAACATTTTCAGAATTTTCGTAAAGGAAATTAATCCATAAACTTACGAATTTGCATGAATTTACCATCATCTTGAACGCGTTAGTGGAATTGTTCTTTAGGTATTATGTTTGACCATTTTGAACTAAAAGATGGTGTCGTGGTGTAGTTGGTGATCACATTAATCTAATACACTGAAGCATAATACACTGAAGGCTTCTAGTTCAAGTCTGGGTGGCGCCATTGTCTTTTACTGACTATCTGGTTCCTTGATCAACGCCAGACCATGGGGATAGAGGAGGGTCTTCTTCAGGGATAATTTTTAGGGGCGAATTTTAGTCCAGTGGGCTATTTTTCCATGTTTTTCTTCCAAAAAAGATTCGTCATTTTGCATTTTTTGAAGCCTTGTTTCGCCCAATTTTGATGGGGTAAAATATTTTCACCCTAAAAATCGCCAAATTATTATATAAACGATATAAAACCCTTAGAAATTAAAATATTTTTTGAAAAATATCGCCAATCATTTTATAGTTGCCGTTTTAAGAATCGGTAATATTCGCCAACATTTATACACTTTTAAATAAGTATGGTTTCTTAAAATCATCCATGGTTTTCTTCTCTCTTTATGTCAAGCATTTTAAGTCTGTTTGGTTTTAAGGTAAGTATTGAATAAGTAGCGTTTTGTTTTAAGGTAAGTATGTTTCTTCAAAGGAAAAAAAGACAACTCAGTTTTCTCTAAGTTTGAATATTTTGTTTAGAGTAAGAGTACTTTGTATCATAGTAGCATAATTCAGTGGTATTGGACTTTCTTGTCCCGAAATTAGGAGGTAGTTGGAAAATCAACAAAGATTCTGCAAAATAAAGATACCTTAAATTTGCCTACATTTTTTACACATTATAAAATAAGAACTATTTAAATTGTATTGTTTTATTTTTAATTTTGTCCATAATCTTTTCATAATTAGTTTTATATTTTAAAACTTTAACACTTTAAAATTTATGATATATATTTGTTTTATTTTTAATTATAAATATCAAATATTAGATTAGATTTAAATTAGGTTTATTTTGTAATATAAATTTTAGGAACTAGTTATAATATTAGATTTTAGTTAGGGTAACATTTTTTGGAATATATTATTAGAAATTTGTTTTTTTATATAATATAATTTTTGTACTTTAATTATTTAATATTTTTATAATTAACGTTATAGATACATTATTAGATAAATTATTCTCCCTCTTGAAGACTATATATAGAAGTTTTAATGTTTTCTTTGATTTTTTGTGACAGGAAGTAGAGAAAAATGGCCCATGACGGGTCTTACATGCAAATATTGAATGTTTTATGTATATTTAAAAAAAAAAAAATTGAAAAATAAGTTTTTTTTAAATCTATAAACAACCTACTTTTGTTTTTTTGTCGTACTAAATTTTTTTACTACGTATTTTTTCTGTATCGAATCGTATTCATACTCGAATTATGCTACTATGTTTTGTATTCATAGCATCTCTATATTGTTGACAAAGAACACAACACTTGCAAAGGCTAACCCGCTTTCCCTTTTCTTGCTAAGAAATAAAACTTGAACTATCCAATAGCTATTAATATTTCTCATTGTATTTTGAATTTATCATCGGTTAACTTTGGCATTATAAGTCTTATGATATAGAAAGATCTTGCTGAAAGTAAGAGGAAAAACAACTATACAAATGATGTGTGCTTAAGATGTAGAAAGCCTTTATAATTTAGTAACCAAAGGAAATGCAAAAGGAAGAAGAATAAATAACTCAGGGCTCTAATGCAAGCTTTTGTCAAGCAAATATGAAATTCGATTTTGGGATTGTGTATTCCACGACCATTTTCATCTTCAATTATTTTCTCGTAGTGTCATATATGAAAAAACTATAATATAAACTATCTTTGGGCCATGAACTAAGAAACAACGATTCCTCGTAGTGTCATATATGAAAAAACTATAATATAAACCATCTTTGTGCCATGAACTAAGAAACAACAATTCCTCATATGGATTCCACATAGAATTGTAAATATGGAAATGTCAATAAAGAATGACTCCTCATCTCAGTGCCTAATGTGTATGAACCAATTGAGACCCATCTTTGTTTCGGAGGCATGGTTATAGTTCACTCACCCCACACTGGTTAATATCGTTTAACTTGTAACATACACTCAACTTATATATTTCCAAGGTAAGCCAAATCTTCTCACAAAAAGAAGGTGAAGAAAATAATTGATTCACTTGTGTTATTCCATTTGTGTGGAGTCAAATCAAGAGAGAACCCTTTGATATGGAATTTGGAAGAGCTTGGAACTTTATGTTATTTCTTCAATCTTAACATTAATGATTGTTTAATAGATGTTATTTCTTCAATCTTAATATCAATGATTGATACAGGAAGTGATATGATTGTTCTTATTCATTATGAGGTTCAATCCAATCTAACTTGGGGTGTTCCTATAGTTAAGGAGGATTGAAGACATGTTTACTTGCTGAATCGAGAAACCATGTAACAACACCTACTCTTGCTTTGGTCAAGTTACCAAATATACTTTATTATTATAAAATTGTTAGAATTATATCATTTAATGCGTGGTCTCGCAGATGTGTGTCGCTTACCTAGACAAAAGCTTCTAGGAGTACATTTAAAATCCTTCAACGAAGTCATTCACCAATGACAAACATTATCAATTACCTATTCAATATCTAGACACTACTTCAAACAAATGATTTCAATGCTCTATTCATTTTTAGAGACATTTTTGTTCAATCTCATTCAATGCTTTGTTTATATCTCTTGTTCTAATTATGTACTAATGTTATGATTCTAAAAATGAAAGCATTCTTATGGACACTATAGGAATGTCTCTCCTCACAATTCAACACAAGGTGTTTAGCAGATCTCTATGTTTCCTTTCCATCATTTACCCTTCCTAAGTAAAGAATAATTAATTACATGTGAAGGAGCAATTGATTCTATTGAATGTGAAAAATAGGCCAAGTCTCTAAAATGAATGGTAAGGTTTCTTCGATGAATTCCAACATGCCTAAAAATCATTGTTTGCGGTCAAAAGTGTTCCCTCTGTATTAATCCCCTCAAAGACATTAGCATAGGTGTACATGGGTTCTTCAACTAAATACAAGAAGTAAATGTTTATAAAATATTTATGATGAGATGCTATTAACTCATTGCAATTGATTTGCTAATAGCTTATGATTGATTTGACTTGATGAGTCCTGCCTCTCAAGTTATTTTACTAAGGGAGTACATCAAAGGTAATGTTCAATGACTAAGGGAGTGCTTCGATATCTTGGGTCCTAATGTCTAGATTAGGTGTCCAAGGAACTACTAATTCATATAAAGAGAAAATGAATGGTTCACCAATCTGCTCAGGTATTCAGTACAAAACGTATAACATCGTAATCTTTCTCAGTGGCTATGTTTTCGCAAAAAAGTGCACCTACTATGGGTCATAGGCAGAGGCCTTACATCCTCCCCCATGAAACATGCTTACAACTTGGCAATGTTCAACCAACACTCTCTTAAGTGTCCCAAGGTTTTAACTCTTGAATTTTATCTTTACACTCCTACAATCATTCCTTTCTTTATGAATTGTTCACCTCTTCAAGGTTATCCTTCCAATTGACAAAATGTTCTTACCTTCAGTTCTTGTTGAATTGTATAGCCTTACATGCAAGCATCTTTTCCACTTCCATCTTTGGCATGTCTATGATAATCGTAGGGGCTCTAGATGGCGCACTACCCAGAGAAAATTTATTTTACCCCTTTGTCTTTTGAATAAAGGATATATAATACTTAATTGAGAGAAAGGACTATTAATGCATAGTTATGCATGCTTTAAATAATTATTGCAACTTATTCTAGTTTATAAAACAAAATTAAACATATCATTAAAATCATAAATAGGAAATTAACTTTAATTGAAGAAACATCATTATATTATCTATTTTTAAAAATGAAAAATAAAAAAAAAACACAAATATTTTCGCCCGTGGGGGTGCATAGCAAGTGGTAAAGTGGAATTGTTGAAATTGGTTGTAATTGGAAGGTCTTGTGTTCAAATCCCCCCTAATTTACCCATGCGCTATGGTTTGGGCCCTATGGATGCACCTAGGGGTATAGTGGTAGCGGGATTGGATCCCTAGGTCCCTAGTTGTCGATTCCCCTAGTTACAAACACAAACACACACACACACACACACACACACACACACACACACACACACACACACACATATTTTCACTATTTTTAATTGCATTGAGAGTAGCTAGGTGTTTACAACCTAGTTTGGGGGAGATTACAACCCAATATGGGGGGATGTTTCCAGGTTCATGTTACACAATGTAAGGTTCCCATGCTCACTCAAAACTTATAAAAAATAAAAAGTAATTTAAAAATTAATGTTGGTTCATAAAATAAAATAAAATTTAAAACTTCATCTTAAGCCCGAATCTACTAAGCAACAAGAGGGATGTAATCTCTATAAGCATCTTTTAGTGTGTAAAAAATTTAAGATAAATTTCTTTTTCTTAATACGTAAATAATTTAAGATAATATTTTTAAAAGTTAAGATGAAAAAAAATTGCACCTCAAAAATTATATCTTTCTTGGTACTTAATAGATTTGGGTTTAAGATGGACCTATGCTAATAGGATAGAATACACGATAGATATTATTAATTGAATGTATGAATGGGAATTATAATCAACATGTGTTTTCAATCAATCACTAGTGTCAGGGGTGGCAGGTGCGGGGGGGATCCTCTTGGATCCTAGAGGACATGTGGAACAAACCTTTGCTTGGGGCCTTGGACATAGGACCAACAACGAGGCCGAATGGTTGGCGCTCCTATAGGGTCTACAATCCTTTGTAAGCAAAGACCTTCACAAGATTGCGATCTTCGGAGACTCTCGGCATGTTATTTTCAAGATGATTAATGGATACACCACTGACTCAATTAACTGTTGTCTCCTGTACGACAAAGCTATGCCTCTCATGTCTAAATCCTATGAGCTCTTTCACATTCTTCGCACCAATAACCCAGCAGCGGATGCCTTGGAAAACAAGGGGGCCTCCCTCCCTCAAGGCTATTTTAGTCTGAACGGACAAGCTCCTTACCTCAAATTTATCCCCTAATGGCTTTCCGGGGTTATTGTTTCCTTCCTCATGGCATGTGGTCTTCCCACTTTCCCTTTCTTGAAGTGTTTTTTGTTCCTCCTTCAAGCCTACTCAATGTTCTCCTCCTCCATTCACCTTATCCCTCCAACTTTTTTCATTCCATACCCCCTTCCCCTTATCCCTCCATCTTATCCTTATCCCCTTCCCTTTTTCACTCCACACCCCCTTCCCTCATCCCTCCTTTCACCCTTCCCCCTTAATCTTTTTCATTCCATTCCGCCTCGCGCCCCCCTTCCACAGCTAGCTCCCACCTTGTGCCTCTTCCCGAAGGGTCTCCTCACTTCATGTGTTGTCCTACCTCTTCACACACTCCCGCCACATGGACATCACTCAGCCTGCACCTCTCCTCGGACAATGTAGGATTTATGGCTCACCTCCCCCGGGTTAATTGCCCCCTCCTCTCGCACGCTCCAAGTCTTATTGCTCCCTCCATTATGTCTTCTCCCCGAAGCTGCTTGCAAACTCATTTCTCTCCTGGTATCGGATCTGTTTGTTATGTGATTTCCCCAGAGCACATCCTCTTGGATGTCATAGTAGGC
Source organism: Pseudotsuga menziesii (assembly GCA_001517045.1). NCBI lineage: Eukaryota > Viridiplantae > Streptophyta > Pinopsida > Pinales > Pinaceae > Pseudotsuga > Pseudotsuga menziesii. The sequence goes on from LPNX010744390.1 coordinate 44,892, forward strand.
ATAGACGAAGGGTGGCTGCAAGAAATTCCGTGGGAAGCTCTCCCTCTCACCAATAATTTCGTGAAAGAAAGGCTTGCCCTCGCAGCCTTCTCCTCCTGTTCTTGCAACACCCTTTCTGACACTTCGTTGTGGTTTGCAAGCATTGATTCCGGCCCTAGCCTCCCTTTCAACGCTCAGTCCCCCATTGCTGAGGAAAACTCGATTTTGGGCTGTCACTGCTCAGAGTGGAAGGAAGGTGCAGTGGGCACTTTAACCTGCCGAAGCAAGACCGAGCGAGACACCCTCCAGTAGGAGCTAAAAACTCTCAAGTATATTCTTAGTGGTCTCTCCATTCAGAATCAGGCTTGTGTGATTGCAGGTTCAGTCCGTGCTCTTCATAGCAATTTCGTCCGTATCGATATTTCTCCTGGACAAGGCAGAATGTCTCAGGCTAACGAAAACGCAGGCATTATGGATTTGAAGAAGAATCTCAGGCGTCTCTACGAGATGATGGCCATAGGCATAATGTATAATAAGGAAATAGCTCAGGAGGTCAAGAGCATGGGGGGAGTGGTAAGTTATACATCTTTGTAAATCAGTAATCATGATGCAAGGATCGACGACAATGAGAGCAACCTCAGGGAGATGATGGGTAAGGTTAACAGAATTCAAGAAGATCTCTAGCGCCTGATTAACATGAACCAGTGTAGCAAGGCTCTCGAAACCCCAACAGCTGCAGCGCACCCCATGGTGGAGGAATCAGTGGTTCAGCCCATGAAGCCCACAGGCAATCCTTAATTGGTTCTCTCTTAAAAATGTTCTTATGTTTTATTGTCTTTTACTTTGCAGGCAGTTTATAAGGGTATACACTACCCCAGGCACTAGCTATTTTGTTAACTCCCTCTGTGGAGTTCTTTGGTCATCTCCATGGACCAGTTTTGTTTTCAACATTTTTGAACTGCAAGAACTCTCTGTTCCCGCTTTTTATTTTGTAATGAATGGTTGTGCACAGCCTGTTTTATAAAAAATCTTTCTTAGTTTCTGTTAAAAAAAAAATCACTAGTGTCAGAAAGTTAAGGAATTAAAAAGATCCTTCAAGCACATTACCTTCAGCCATATTTCCGGAACCTTTAATTCGAGGGTTGGTATTCTCTCAAAAAATGCTACTTCCCTTAAATCTGATCTTTTAAGTTTTCAAGAATTTTTGGAAGGACTTCTTATCCATGAAGGAGAGATAGATCTCATAGATTTAGTCTAATTGATGGCTGGGAAGTTGCAGATGTTTAGATGCTTGTGGAAGTATTTCAGATTTTGCTTTTTTATTTGAAAATGAAGAGCTCTATAGTTATTTATGTCTTGATAGGTAAGAAAGAAGAAGGGTGTAAGGATGTTTTGTAGACGTAAAACTTTAACTTTTTTTTATTCATATCATAAAAGGAAAAATATCTTTTTTTTTAAACATTATAATATCATGGACATTAAACACTTAAGCGTATTATTAAAATTATAAAAAAAATAAAATTAAAATAGAAAATTAATTAAATTGAAGAACCATTAATATATTATTTAAATAAAAAATTAATAAACAATATAAATATACTAAGTATATTTAAGAATATTTTTATGGATAAGAAAAATAATGAATATCATAAATATATTAAGTATATTTTAAATGAATAAGATAATTATGTTGTTAATGAAATAGTAGTTAATTGAAATATCATAACTTTTAAACCATTTGAAAAATAAATAAGATTAAGGTTACCAAAGTAATTTGAATCTGTATATCTTAGAGTTAAAAGTTATATATATATATATATTTAAATTTTTAATTTTTTATTCAAATTTACTAACTTTTATATATATAAGAGATTAATAATAAATATTGTTCATAAAATAATAGTTAATTAAAATATCACAACTTTTAAACAATTTGAAAAATAAATAAAATTAAGGTTAGTAAAGTAATTTGAATTTATATTATTTTATAGTTAAAATTTATATATATATTTAAAATTTCTAAATTCTTATTCAAATTCATCAATTTTTATTATTATTATTATAATAGATATAAAAATAGTTGGTATAGAGAGATTTGATTACTTTCTTAGTATCCTTCACTCCTTTTAATGATACAATTGAGCAAGGCATCTAAAACTCCACTACTCCTTGCTCATTAATCATCTTAATATTAATGTATGCCCCTAGGTAAGGCATCATATATATATATAGCTAGTCTTTCTGTTTGTTTAGGTTTTTTATGAAGTAAGAAGTAGCTACTCAAACATACTTAAAGTAAGTCCCGTGACAACAAAATGGTATATTAGCTTTTTTTATAGTGTAAAAGTTGTTATGTGACATGATTATTTAATATAATAAAATAAGAATATTGAATTCAATTATTTTAGAATACATACATCATAAAAATGAGTTATAAGTTTTTTATAATAATAATATATTTTTAAGGTCACATTTTAGAAAGATATAAATTTAGTGTATGAGACTTTTTGTTTATGAGATAAGGACTTCCTTCCACATAATGATTTGATTACTAAAGTCTATGGATGTGTACATACCCTACCCTCTCCAGATTTGAATTTATAATTTTATATGCATATTGAATAACATTCTTATCATTATGGGGGGTCTCTGCGGTTTTGCTAATGAAGGTCTACAAATCCGCTATATTAGTGATAATAGGGTTTTTTTATTAATATTTTGATAAGGGTTATGTGATGATTAATGTTTGAATTGTGTCAATTCCAGTGATGTCTTGGTATCTCTTGAGGTTTATTTGCCAAGAGGGTAGGGTAGGTTGATCTCAACCTCAAAAGTTAGTAGGTGTACCACATGTTCAATGGAAAGGGTTATGAATAACATGGATTATAGTGAGTTCGAACCTAGCCCCATTGTTGGACAAATGCTTGATCGAGGGATATTGTAAGTGAAAAATGTGGAGGAAAGACGAGATGATCAACGTGGGGTTTCCACAAGCCATACCATGCTCAGAGACTAGGGGGCAGAAGTGTTTCATGTGTGGACAATATTTATGCATTGCATCAAATTTACTCCCAAGCTTCTCTAGATACTTCATCTCTCTTGAAAGGTGTTTTAGTTTTACCCGAGGAAGGAACTAATCTTTCCTGTTTTGGATAAGGAATGTGGGTAGGAAGAGGGTAAGGTTTTGAGGGATGTTTCAAAGGTGAATGCAGTCAATTCAAAGGCTCAAAAGGTTGGTAAGGTTAGAAAGTGTATTAGGAATATAAAAAGACAAGGTGAAAGTGGTATTGGAATGGTTGTAAGATTAATAAGTATCTCGAGGATACTTGATGTAGCTGTAGTGGGAAAGTTTTGTGGTAAATTTGTTAAACTGATTTCCTTGCAGTAGTGGTTGAATGTGACAAGGAAAGTGGTATTGGGATATGTCCTAGTATATCATGCTCTAGTACGAGGATGGTTATGCTTCATATTTCATAGAAATGATGATGTGGGGACGATTATTCTATCAAACTAGAGTAAGGGTCCATCTAGGCTTATTTTGAAGTCATGGGACATTGGTTTCAATCATCAAAGAAAGTCGACTTATGTTCAAAAAATTAGGCTCTTTTCTCTAGTCTCCCATTATACCTTTGGAAAAGAAACTTATTGGAATGGTTGGGTGTTACATGGTGCCAGTAATAGCACACCTTTAGATGGTTTCCCAAGGAGAGGGGTCACATTTTTTTCTTCAAGGCTAGGATGGGGGTATTATCAACACGTTTTGATAGGTGGTTACGACCAGACCCTTTGATTCTGGCGGCTTCATGAGTACTATGGATTAATGGCATTGTTGACTACCCTTTGTTGGGGTTTTTAACCTTGGGGTTGGTGTTCACAGCTCATAGGGGCAAGTCACTAGGTCAAATGATCCCTTGCTTATTTTCTACACCAGTGACAATATTCCATCTCTAAGGTTCTTGCTTCCCTTTCAGGTCACCTTATGCACCCATCTTGGTCCCTTTCTAGCAGATCAGCGCCCTCATTCCTTGGTCCAGTTTCCTTGGTGACATCACCTTTGGTCACCATGCCCATAAGCTTATTGGGGGGGGGTTGTTGGCCTCTTTATCCTTCTTGTCTAGACCCGTGGTTCAACAACAACACAATACCAACAAGACACCAAAAGACATCAGCCCGACATAACAAGCTTAGTCGGCAACACCCGGGAGGCAGGCACAATCTCACTCGATATATCTTAATGTGTAACTGCCAGAACCATGTTTCCATAGTTGGCGAGGGATTATAGTCCCTTGGCGCATGACTAAGGCGCTGGACAAAGGCGACATGATGGAGTCTACTACTGCGTGACAACAACGCAACGAGGTGTCGCAACCTCCATGTGACACAACCTTGTCCTTACTCTCAACAATTGGCGCAACTAATGCGATGCTGTAGATTCCTTACACTTAAAAGGCAACGCTCAACTTATAGTTTAACTTATCAGTTTGACCATGAACTCATACATAACATTCCAGTAATGTTTTAAACATTCATTCATTCACTGATTAATAAGATGGCGGCATACATTCAACAATAACTCATCAATATACAGTAAGCAACTACTTGACATTCACATACACATTGAACAGTCATCGATCATTCAACACAGGAAATAACGTGGAAACCCATCTGGGAAAAACCACCGAGGTGCTCTTCATCTGGCATGAGAAATGTGTATAGAACCTTGCAGTCTGCGACCTGCAGACTGTTCTTTAATATATGTCTAAGTAAATCAATCTCTTTCTCTCTCATGCTCTCTAGTTTTATTCTCTATCTACTCCTATTGATCCGCACATAGCTGGATCGACTCTTCTACTTTACTAGCGGTCTACGCACCCAGTTGCAAGATCCGTGGCTCAACAGCCTTTTACTTCTACTAGAATCTTCCTTTAATCTTCTTATTCTATTGTCTAACTTCCTAACAGTCTAAACGAAAACACACTGAATGAGCACCAAACCCTTATACAGAGTGAGTTCCTCCTATTTATAATATCTACAAGACCACGTAGGGTCAACTGATTACAACTCAGTTATTACAGACTCAACAACTGCAAAATATCTCTGTTACATAAACGTTAGCCCATAGCTATCCGCGAGAATCCTGCAATGCATTAACCACGGCCTTAACCAGCCGTGGAAACGTCTTTCAGCTCGTCTATACTGGTCATAAATAGTCGCAAAAATGTCCTTCATCTTCTAATGGTTCATCGTTCTGCAGTCCTCCTTGACTTCCGCCTGTCCAGCTTTAACTTCTCTAGCTACCTCTTTCGCCAACTCCGAATGTGCCTTCCTTGTCACATCATCCTCTTCGCAACTTCTTTCCATCCTTATCCTACCTTTCCTCTTTCATGTGCATGTTTTTCCTTCTTGCCCTGGTTCCTTCATTTTTTTCTTTACCTGTTTTTACCTTGTCGCGCGTGCACTTTTCCTCCTTTGCTTGTGTAGTTGATTTATCCTTGTATATTTTCCCTCTTTTCCTTGCTCTTTCCCTGGCCCAATAGGCCCCCAACACTCACATGTGGCTCATCTTGAGCCACTAATAAAAAAGGGATATCCTATTTAAAATTGCATGCTGCAAAACTGTAGCTTCCTGGAAATACTTATGCTTCTGGCATCGGCTGCACCACAAGACCAACCTTGTTCTGTAATTCCTTCAAAATCTGCTACACCCAAGCGATACCCGTGCTGAATTCCTCAGCTTGTTTCTCTAATTGTTCCACCGGGTTGAAACCGATATGTTCTGATGGTCCTACTTCTAGTGACTGTGCAATATGTTGAAGCTTCTGCTGCATGGGCTGAATAAGCCCTGCCACTCGCGCTGCTTTAGATTGATGTGCTTCTACCTCATCATTTCGAGTGTTCTATTGGTCACGACGAGCTTAAGCTTCCTGTTGAAGCTGCTTGATCTTATAAATCTTGGTAACCTTCTCATGTAGCGAGAGCTTCTTCATATCTACCTTCACCACGGTGATTTTCTGATCAGCTTGATGCGTATCTGCCTTGATATTTTCTCCCACCTCATCTTCGAAAAGTACTTCCCATATATTGGAAACGACTTCAACTGCCTTAGTGCAGAGTTTTTCTCCATCACGTATCTTCACAACAGCCTCAAACGTTGCTTTGCTCCATTTCTCAAGCACCTCAGGAGGTGTGCTTGGTACCTGCCTGGCTTGAAGCTCCTCAACCTCCTTCTTCATCTCCACGGCAATTGAAGCTCCTCCACTAAAGACATTGATGAGTTGTAGAAAATGTAACCCTTCCTTTGAAATTTTATAAAAAAACTATCCTTCATATTTGACAAATGAGTTCAAAATTTTCCATTTTTAAGGGTGATTTTTTGATTGCCCTTTTAGGAAGGGTTTGAACCCATTCGAAGGGTTCAATTTTGATCATTGTTCAAATCCTTTATTTTCATTGTGTTGAATATTTTCAACACCACCATTTATACTTCCTCATACATCACTTATTATTATGCTACCATTGATTAGAAGATGAGGGGTTATGATCGTCATGTGAGTTGCAATTATGTTAAATCAACAAATTGGCGTAGGCGGGTAAACTGTCGACTATAACACCCCGACTTTGACCCCGTTGCATTAATGTATATGATGTAATTATGACATCGAATCATGACAAGGAGCTCAAGGCCAAGGCCTTGTCATTGATTGATGTTTGGTATATAGGTGATCATGGTTGATGCTTATGGTTTCTGTGCTAAGTCAAGCACGCTTGTAAACATCATGTAAATATGCAATATAATGAAAACCCACGGTCAGCTATGTCAATGCAACGAATAATGAGACGGGCCATGATTTTCCTAAGGATAAGGGGGTGGGAATGTTAACGTTGAGCCTATTTGGGGAAAAGCCATGTGCCATGGGGAGAACCCATCAGAATGGTCAACTACCCTCTTTCTTGTCTTTTCTTCCTAACCATTCATTCTGCCAGAAAGTGGTTGAGGTAGTTATTGCTTGGAAAGGGAAGAGTATGGGAAATTTTGAATGGGGTAGAGCAACCAGTTCTGGAGTGTCGTGTTTTTCTTACAGGGACAGGAAACCACCAGAACCGTATGTCAGTTTGACCCATGCATTCAGGCCTGGTTCCTACTCTCACGTTTTTTAGAGCTGCGGGACATTCTGGCTCATTATCATTCATCTCATTCGATCATGGAATCATCATCTTCACTCCCCGATCGTCGTGTAGAAGCGACAAAATAGAAGATCCTTTCTTCTGTGTATGTATCCTTTGCGTTTTGTGAGTGTGTTTTTCTTGGACATTGTGGTATTTTCTGTGTTGTAGCGTTATCCTAAACTATAGAGTGTATGAGACCCTGGTACTCATGTTCAGAGTAAGCCTGTGATGTAGAGTCTCCATGTGGTTGTTGTGTTGTGAACCTTGGTTCGGGTCTGACTGTGTGCGAGACTTAGGAATGGGAGAGACGTAGAATGCGCTTGATAAACATGGTGTGGAACCTCACATTAACATAAGAGTGGTTGGTGAACCTGCCATGCACATCCTGAAGAGCACTGGAAGGGAAGGTGTAGCCTGAGGGACTGTGGAGCAGAGAAGGGGGCACTTCCTTGTGTTGGGTGTGTAGGCAAAGGGGGATCCAGGCCAGATAGATTTTGTGAAGTTGTCCTTAGCTCTGTCGATGAGCTCACTAGCTTAGCAGTTCTTCTTACCCATTTCCTTAGAAGCCTGATAAACCCAACTGGAAAGATGGCTTGGCTGGTAGTCTGATAAACCCATATGTTCGCTTGACTGGTCCTTAAAGGTGAATGTTGGTTTGACTGTGAACAGTCTCTGAAACCCAACTGTGAGATGGATTGGCAGAGTGGCCTGTGAAACCCATTTGTTGGGATGTTTTCCCATACAACCTGATAAACCCAATTGTGTTGACTTGGCTGAGTGTTATTGCACGCTGGCTATGTGTGAGTCTGCTAGTGTTCCCTTATCCTTGTAGGAAATCATGCCCAGCGCGGGGATGGTAGTGTTGTTGAGAGATTAAGGAGCACACTGGCCTATGGTTGGGTGGAACGTTGTAGCGACATAGCTGGTTGCGGGACAAGATTTCTTCAAGATAAGTGTTCTTGTCCACATAATTCTCTGTAATTGTATTTATCGCATTGTATTTGCTTGATGGAATGTGATGAATATGTTGCCATGTTGAGTTATGCTTGTTCCCTGAATAGCTATAGTTATAGGCATCTATGCATGTTTTTCCTTCAATGCATTTTACTAAGTTGCAGGGTGAACTAGCCAGTTTGGTAAGGGCTTGGATGACCTGATCGATCCACGAATTCAGCTGAAAAGTTGAGTTTTCTACTAGAAATCCTCATTTGTGCAGTTTGTGGGATTAAGGATTTTGCGGGATGCGGGATGCAGAACGTCATTTTGCATATTTTGGGTTCCACAGATTTTTCTTCTGCAACTTGAGGGATGCGGAACGTCGTTTCGCTGATTTTGGGTTCCGTAGATTTTCTTTCCGCAACTTGCGGGATGTAGGATCGCGGTGTTGCAATTTCCATATTTCCAATCCCGCAAGTTAAGTTTCTGCGCCGTCGATCTTCGCGGGATGATTCCTCGTCGTTGATATGTTTTCGATGCAAGATGCGGGTTGCGAGAAGTGAGATCGAGACTTTGGATAACTTCCGACCCCGCATCTCGGGATTTCTGCATTGTTGATTTTTGCGGACGAATTTTGAAGCGTTGATTTAGATCTGGTCTGCGGGATTGTTTACGATCGTTGATTTTGTCGCGTTTTCTTTCCGCCGTCCAATCTCCTCTGAGATATTTCTTTGTAGATTGTTGAACTGATCTATGGAAGACGGGAGGGAGCGTGACAGTGTTGGAATTGTCGAGATTTAGTTCACGACCATGCCCTGAGTTTCGATGAACAATGAAGGTTCTCGATGAAAATTTTAATTCTGCATAATGATGGGGTATGGGTATGTGACATTGACCTAATTACAGAGCTTAACCATGAGAGAATTAGCTTGTGACCTCCCCAATTTTGAGGAGAGATCTCACATCTAACTCATGACCACTTAAGGATGGGAGGGTTTGATGGGGTAGGGTTTGGCAGTGTTTGATGGCGATCGCAGTGGCTGTCAGGTAGTGGGCATGGACGCCCAAGGTCTATAGCTCTGGATAGAGGTCTGCCATGCCTCTACGCTTCTTTTCTATTAAAAAACAGTGAGCCCTTGGTTATGTGTTGTGAGCCCTCGTTTTTGCTGGCTTTGGTTGAAGATAACCCGTGACGGTGATTGGATATTGGGGTTTTCTGGGGTTTGAGGGCTTTACTGACTGCAAACGGTTTCTTTCTTGGCATTAATGGAGGATTTGGAGGAGCTAGACTACTCTAGTGACAGGCTAGAGAGTTCAGACATTTGGGAGGTGCCAGGTGGAGGGATGATGGAGCAGCTGGTGGATATCCCAAGATTGGGCCAGGACGTGGTGGGATCGGCAAGTTTGGTGCCATTAGGGTTGGAAGCTGTTACTTCCCCGTCAGATTTCCTTGTTCTCTCGCCGGAACTCTTACCGGCTGTCACCCAGGAGGAGTCTTTTACACAGCGGTCGGAAGTTTGGTTGGGGTCATCGAATTGGAGGGAAGCGGGAAATTTCTCTTCTCGGATTCCAGAATTTCAGGAAGCAGTTCCTCAGGCAAGATTCGGGGCTGTGAAGGGTAACGCTTCGGGGACTGATGAAGGGGAGGCCGGTCAGGTCTTGTAGGGGAAGGTTTCTAGCAGAGAGACATCGGATGATGAGTGGAGGGTACCGCTGGGCGTAACTTAACAGAGAGGCTTTGGTTCTCCGAGAAGGGACCATTTTGGTGGATGTTCAGGGGTTTCAGGTGATTTAAATGGGAGGCAATCTGTGGTCAGTGGAGCATAAAAGAAGCGAAGAAAGAATTGGATAAAAAAGAAGCAGGTTCGGAACTACGCAGTCAGTGAGGATATAGCCTGGGACAACGTCCTGAAGATGGAAAAGTGTACTCTGGTGGGGAGGGTTCTGGGAAGGAATTTTGCAAAAAAAACCATTTTTGATTGGGCTGCAACATCTTGGGGAGCACAGTGTGGCTACGCCCCGGAGGTGGAGATGTTAACTAGAGGTTGGTTTGCGGTCACATTGGAGAAGGAGGAGGATTTAAGGTGGATTCCGAACAAGAGCTGGCATATTGACCATTCACCCGTTCTTCTGAAACCTTGGAGTCCTATGTTTGATGCCAGCAAAGAAAGGGTGGATGTCTTACCTATTTGGGTGAGATTGCCTGCACTCCCATTACATTTCTGGGATTTGTATCACTTTCGACGGATAGGTGATATTCTTGGGACTTTCTTGGAGGCGGATCTCTCTTTCCGCGAAACAAAGGAGAAGAAGGTTGCCAGGATCTTAGTAAACATAAACCTCAGGGAGGGTCTGGCAGAGCCGATTAATTTGGAATGGGGGCCTGAGATCATTCCTCAATTACTGGATTATGAGAATGTTCCTTTCCGATGTAGAAGATGTCATGTCTATGGGCACCCGGTTTCAGCATGCACTCTGCTGGGGCGGTCTTTGAACGGTAGAAGGCGGAAAGATCCTGTGGCTGCGCGTAAGGGACCTATGGAGAAGGATGTCTCCTCTGGTTCGGCCTAGACCTCTGTGGATGAGTTGGGCAGTGATCCCTCCTCAGAAGAGATGCACTTCCCTGAAGATTTGATGGACGATGGGGCAAAAGATTCGTTGGTACATGATACACACCCGGTATTCGGTCGGCTTCTGGGGATCCCTCAGGCCTTGGTACTCCCTCTTTTCCCATTCTGTCAAATGTTAACTTGTTTTTGAATAATGTTTCTTTTCTTGGTTTTGACTGGATAGAAGGCCCGGGGAAACTTTCCCTTTCGGGTCACTCTGGATCCCCTCTGTCTCTCCCTGCACAACATGTCTTTGCTGATACTCTCCCGGGGTTGGCCTCACATCCTACTATAGCTTCTGGTGCTTTCGAGTCAGTCCTTCTGCCTGTTATGGATGATCCCTCCTCTATTGTTTTGGAACCAGACCCTGTCTCTCTTCCTGAAGAATCCTGCCCCTCCCCACTAGACTCTACGGAATCGGGTTATTTTTTAAGATCTTGTCAAAATCCTTCGTCTGGGCTGGGGAAAAACCCTTCGCCTGTGAGAAGAGGTTGGGGCAGAAAATCAAATCTCTTTAAGGCTCAGTCCAGAGCAAGGGAATATCTTTTGGGAGGAAAACAAATTTCGATTGAAAAGGCCCTTAGAGCAGAGAAGGCCAAGAAGAAAGGCCGCCAATGAAGATCTTGTCTTTTAACTGTCGGGGGTTGGCTGGGCCTGGCAAGAAATCAGCCTTCATCAGGGTGCTTACTCTTGAACGCCCTGATGTGATCTTGCTACAGGAGACTTTAGGTGTAGGAGAAGTGATACGGGAAAGACTGGAAAGTTGGATTCCAGGTTGGTCCTTTTTGACTGTGGACGCTAGAGGCCGTTCCGGGGGCTTG
>LPNX010744439.1:0-13066 GCA_001517045.1 Pseudotsuga menziesii
TTTGATGTTGGGATGACCAATTCATCATTTGTGATAGATTGGGTAAGTCCTTAACTAATGACATATAGATACTATTAATGGGATGTAATATCTACATAGGTCATGTTGTGGATTTTATCTTATATTTTTTCCTGGCTACAAGAAAGTGCTTTTGATTAGGTTGTGTTTTTAATATGTATGGCCTAAGCCAAAGATTCATAGGAGAGTTATTTTCTTTGTTTTCAATCTACTGTTAAGGGCATTCGTGATTTTCTGAATCTTTACACCAGTTTAATAGAGTTTCTTGAACTTTTGTTTTGTTTTGGTTTTGGCGACCTGTTGAAGGTATTTGTGCTGTAGATTTGAACTTAAAAAATACTTTTTCTAATGGATTCCTTGTAAAATCCTTCCATAATGACAGGTGCAAACTGCAACATCTCAGTATTGAGCATTCATGGAAATTTATTTGTGCATCCAGGCTCTGTCAACATGCATGGGATTATTACACAAGGACCCCGCTCCATCAAAAATATAGTATGGTAGAGGTAGGCCAGTTCTTCTTCATATCCATTTATTAGTATTACTTGTTTTATATGTATTAGAAGTAGCAGTTTTCTTAGATTTATAATCACCAAGATTATTTTTTCCTTGAATTGGTATGTATTCTCCAGAGCTGTTAGACATTTCAACTTAGAAACACATAATGGCACTGCTCTTTTCATGGCTTCGTATCTAGAACGCAGACCTTATACCTCACCAAAGAGATGTTTCTTCCTTTCTTATGGGATTCTCTTTGAAAAAGTATCCTTTGCACACCTTAAGAAGTTACACATTGAAAATAATAGTGGCAAGCATGTCCAGATCCATCTGTAGCTTCTTTCCTCCATTATGATGAATTATTTTTGCATGACCCCATCTCAAATGAGTATTGAAGAACACTAGACTTGAGAATTTACAGTTTATTCTCATAAGCATGTCATCCATTCCAACCTTTCCAATGTATCAGTTTATTGCAACTTGTATACGTTATCATGTACAATTCATCTTGTTTTCATGTACACAAAGATTACAAAGACCTGCATGGCCATTAGTAACTAAATGCAAGTGGGATAAAAAAATTAGTTGAATCCTTTGCATATACGACGCTTTTGGCATTTTGCTTAATGACCAGACCAAAACAAATTGTAAATTACTTTGTAACTTTTAGTTACTTGAAAGTTGATGTTTTTTTGCAGGTCCTTTCTCTAAGCTGCTCCAGTTGATTTCACCTCTCTTCCAGCTACTCGCTTTTGGCATTTTGCATTCTACTTGTGAAATGGTTAATATTAAACTTTATCCAAAATCAAATTTCAAGCACAGAAGTTCAAGGAAAGTTTGTTCACACGGTTTGGCAGCCAATCCATTATTTTTTGTCATTAGGCAACAACATTCACAGATTATTATTTTGGCATGGATTTTTAGCATTTCAAGGACAAGATGGCACCCTATATACATTAACCAGATTGTGAAGAAAATGGCACAGAAGGCATCATGTGAAAGGGACATTTTTGAGGTGTTGCAAAGAAACTCACGTCGAAATCCAATAGAGCGGGAAGGTTCCAGTTTTTGTATGCATGGCCAAATCAACAATGCAACATAATAAATAAGGTCTTTTCGATGAGGATCGATTAGATGTGTCGTCTCCAAGAGATTTATTCCAAGGACTACTTTGTATTTAGAGGTTACATATACTATGAAATATGGGGGATGCTTCACTAATTGTTCTAAGACTCCAAAAGTTCCCTTGCAACATTCTTTTGTTAGTCCAATCAACGATGCTTATATTTATACATCCGAGAGGTGATTATATACAAATGGGAGATTTTATTTGACCTCTCCAAACACAAGTTTATCCAACTCATTACTTCTTTCTTTCAACATATTTCCACCGATAGACTCCTCATCCTTAGAACATGTTGGTGGAAGATATGTGAGACATAAATATTCTACTCACCTCTTTGGCAGATATTCCACCTCTATGAAACCCTATATCCATACCCATTCCTTACATAGCACTGCCCATTGGCTCTGGTCGAGCGACAAAGCTTCCATCATGAGTTTCTTCTCCTTGTCCCCAAATGTCACAAGAGACATATCATTTAGCTCTAGATCTTCTCATAGGATCACCAAGTGTGTCCCTTGGCCTCTAGTACTCCCCAAAGGCCATCATCAGGGTTTGCATTAGCCTTTTCATAATAATAGAGTGTGACAAAGATGCCTTTTCTACTTCCTCCACCTCTTCTGATTGTACTTCTACTTCCATCTTTGGAGTGAGCCAGGGTTTCGTGCCTATTACAATTTTGCATTTTGTTTTTATCTAGATTGAGTAATGCTCTTTCATTTATTGATTTTTTTTTTTTAAAAACACTTATAGCTGTCGGTTAAGCGACGGCATGTAGGTGATTAAAAAAAAAAACACTTATATCCGTCGGTTAAGCGACGGCCTGTAGGTGATTTTTTTTTAAACTTATAGCCGTTGGTTAAGCGACGGCCTATAGGTGGTTAAGCGATGGTTTTTTTTATTAAGCGACGGCCTGTAAGTGTAGTTTTAAAAAAAAAAAAATCTCCCCCGTCGCTTAACTGACGATTTACATTTAAGCGACGGTAAATTGAGTTGTCTCTTAACCGACGATTTACATTTAACCGACGGTAAACTGAGTTGTCGCTTAACCGACGGATTGGAAAGATGTCGGATAACCGACGAAAATCCATCGACGCTTAAAAAAAATCATAGTGGCATACATGCGACAAGGAAGTGTCGAAAATCCAACAATACGGCCGTCGGATTTTTGGTCGAAATGTAGTAGTGAGAGTTGCTCTTATCTTCCCTCCATAAATTGCAATCAGGATTTTATCGATAGCTTGGATTTGCCAGATTTTATTACACCTTGTACCAAATGTGTTTCGGGGCCATACCAAATGCATTTGTATGTTCATGTATGTGGTAGGCCTCCCTAGAGCATGTTTCCTATATCTACCACTTGACGCAAGATGAATATATGTATAACCAAATAGTGTTATTTTTTCTACCACTTCACTAGGCATTATTATTTTTTCTTTTCACACCTAGGTGATTTTATAGATAATTACTATAGTTTCTTTTTCTCACCACGCAACTTGAAACAAGGACATTAAAATTTAATTCAAACTCTCTGATGCATTTCCCTATAGTTACCTTGAAGGGAAAAATTAACAACACTAGAGATTAGAATTTGTTATTTTCTGAAAGTCTCTTTTACCAGCTTTTTAATGAGACATATCGAAACTTAGGCAGACCCACATTCCTAATAAGAACTTCACATTCTTATATTAAATCTCAACTTGATGGTTTTTTCACTTCTTTTAGGTTTTTGCTTCATCTATTATGATGATTATTGGTGGTTTCTTACTGAACCTCTTCCTCCCCACCTGTTGGCCATTGTTCCATTCAACTTCTTCGACTCAGTATTCATTTGAATTGCTACCACCAACATTATTCCAAGTCCATCAAGGACCTTGCATCTAGCTAAGAAATGTTTTTTCTCCGTCATTTGAACTGGATTATTGTTGAAGTCATAATGGACTCACTACTAATTTCACAATTTCCTTTGAATTGAATTCCATTTGTTAGCACATGAAGAATGCATGATAATTCCATTTTGCTGCTGATAAAGTAGACCGTGTTCATTTCTCTGGGCTGCTCTTGGACTGTTCACTTAGGCATCATTCTTCTAGGGTTGATAAACCTTATTTTTGAATGTGCATACCCTCTCCTAATAGGCAATGTATATGGTATGTTCTATTCTAGCTGATATGTGAATGTGTTGTCTCTATTCTATAGATAGTGGTTAATTTTGAAGCTGTAGTAGGTACAGGTTTTGTAGATGGTAGGTATAATGGAGTTATATGTACTTTTTGGCAGATTTAAGAAATATTCCCCAAGTTTATCTTTAGTTTGTAGAACTATTTAGTTTGTAGGCATCCTCTTTTAGTAACCATTCACGAGTTCTTCTCTTACCATCCCATTGTTGAACAAAATTACCTCATCAATGAATAACAAAATTTATGTAGCAACACACACATCCTCAATTGGATTCTACAACTATTTTTTAAACACATCCCTTATTCTTTGTCCATATCAATTTTAGGTTATTAGGTATGCATCAATACGTTATGTTGTTCTCTAAGACTCTTTTGTGGACCACTTTAATAGATTGCGTAACTGCTTACGATATTTTGTTTCCTAAGGACGCTATATTTTTGTGCTTATTAGTGTGCTTGAAAAATTAAATTGGATTTTAAGCTTGAATGCCTTTGGATCTTATTGTCTTTTATTAGAATTACAAATGATCAAATCTATGTGTTAATATTGCTCCTCTTCCGGATTCTTAAAGGGTGCTAGCTCAATGGAAGAGCACCTGTTTTACAAGCAGGAGGTTGGTGGTTCGATTCCTCCATGCCCTAATGATATTGGAATGTATTTAGAAAGGTAAAAAATGTAGTAGTGCAAGATGGATGCAATATTAGATGCAACACTAAATGCAAAACAAGATGTAAAAGTGGACGTCACACCAAACACAAAAGTGGATGCAAAAGTCAACCTTATGTTAGACGCAAATATGGACACAAAAATGGATGTCACACAAACGCAAAATTGGATGCAAAAAGAGACTCAACACTAGACACAATTAATGACTCAAAACTAGATGCAACAGTAGATGCAAAAGTGGACTCCTAACTAGACATAAAATTGGACATTAAATTGAGCACAAAATATGGTGTATCGATGGACATAAAACTAGGTGTAACACCAGGTGCAAAGATGGAAGGAACACTTGGCGCAAACAAAAACTTAAAATGAGACACAATATTGGATGCAAGATGGGACAAAACATTGAATGTAAAACTAGACGTAATATTGAATGCAATATGGGATGCAACATTGGACACAAAACTAGATGCAATATTAGATACAAACATGGCTGCAAAACTAGGCACAACATTAGGCGCAACACTAGGTGCAACATTGGGCTCAAACATAGATGCAAAAAAAGACATCAACCAGGATGCAACACTAGGTGCAAACCTAGATGCAAAATACGACGTAAAACGATATGAAACATTAGGCACAAACATGGATACAAAAAAATATGTAAAACAAGATACAAAATTAGATGCAAATGGGGATGCAACATTATAAGTAAAATTGGATGCAAAACTAGATGCAACATTGGGCCGAAAATTGGATGCAATCCTATATGCAACGTTAGATGCAGAATTGGACACATAATTTTATGCAAAACATGGTGCAAAATTGGGTGCAAGACTTGATGAAAAACTAGGAGCAAAATAAGACACAAAATTGGATGCAAAACTGAGCGTGAAACTGGGTGCAAACAAGGATGTAACAAAGGACACAAAAAAAGATGCAATAGAAGTTGCAAAATTGGGGGGAAATAAAGGCATAACAAAAGATGCAAAAAATTGGGCGCAAAAATGGACGCAAAAATGGATGTTAAAAAGGATGGAAAAAAAGATGCAATAGATGGCGTTTTACGAAAATGTACAATAGCGCCAAGTTTAGCACTCGATTGTTCATCACAATTAGGAAAAAATTACACTAAAATTCGGCGCTAAATTCGATGCTAAATCCAGTTTTTGTTGTAGTGATATGCTTCTTTGCATATAAGATCCCAACAAGCAACTTCATCATTTTCATCTATTTTTACCCTGAATTTAGTGTATTTGTGTAGTATTTTTCTTGAAACGTGGAGCATCTTTGACATTGTTGTGACCATTCGATTTCTTGGGGTGCTTCGTGCAACAATAAAAGTTGTAATTTCCCTACAAGCAGAGCTGATATTAGTTTTTCTTGACTTTCCAAATGTAGATAGTGTAGTTGTTACATTCTCACATGCATTTTTATTTTTAACATCCTTAAAACCCAACAAATTTGTGGCAAATTTCATTTTTTTTGTTTTACAAATCCATGTAGGATTTGAGCTTGTGTAATCACTGATTCTTGTTCAAAGTACAACTTGATTATGTTACTAACATGCTCTCTAATTGTTCGATCAGGGGTTGGGTTCCCAAACTCTTCTTGAGTGGCATCATCCAACCTTGTTAAACAATTAGTAGCCATTCCAACGTCATTGAACCTCCCAATTACTCTTGAGAAATGAGAGGGTGCACGATCATGTGATGGTTGGCCACGATCTAGCAATAAACAAATACAAGCTCAAGAATAAATATGAATAAATGCAAGATCAAGAATAACATGTTATTTTACTTATCATATTGCCATTGTTAGTTAAAAAATTAGCAAATAAATTATACAAGCGTGAATAACATTTTATTTCGAGTTTATCATATTGCCATTGTTCAAGTTAACAAATTAACAAATAAATGCAAACCATGGTGGTTGTAGTAGTAATTGGAGATGAATATGGACGCCGGTTTAAATCGGCTTCCTAATAGTTAAAAGGTAGTCACTCAACCACCAAGGTTGTCTCAGTCTTGAGTATTGGGGCATATCCCTCACTTCATGGTGCAAATAAAATTGCTAACCTCTTGCCCACAAACGACAGCTCTTTGGTTTTCCTCATAGGTGGGAATCTAGTCAATCCGGTAGGGGTCATTGCCCTTTTCGCTTGGCAGTTCCTCTCATTGGCCAGCTACTTTTGGGTTCCTGTGGTACTCCTCATAATGAGTTTTAGGAAAACTCCCAAGTACTTCCCACAGTTGTTGCGGATGAGACTTATGTCCCAATCCAAATGTTATTAAGTAAATTAGGTTATTAATTATGATTCCTAGTCATTTGTACAAGATTGCAATGTAATGTAATTGTAATTGTAAAATTGTAATGTAATTGTAATTGTAATCTGATTGTAATTGTAATTGTAATGCAATTATCATAATTATTATATACTAGAATACAATTATTTTCTATTTTATATTAATACCCTTGTTTCACTTGGTTGATGTTATAGTCTCATAGGTCTATTTGGTTTCAACTAAGATGTTTAAATCTTATCATTTTATACAATTAGAATCATTTTTTCTTATATATTTTTCAGAATGCACCCAAGATCTACTTTGAGAGTTAAAGTATTCAAGCATGCCTTACTTACAAAAACAAACAATGAACACATTGTATGTGGCAGAATGAGGGAATATATTGTTGTTGAAGACTTCATAGAAGGGATTCCTAGTGCCATCCATCTTTTCTTCCATACATAAACGATCTACTTGTATAAATTAGGCCAAATATGCCCAAAAAAAACTCACACCAACTCAAAATAGCGTTCTAAGTTTTTCCTCGTTTGACCTTGCAGGTCTTAATCGATGGTGACATCTTATATCTTAGTCTGTCCTATTTTTAAATGCTTACCGTAGATACAAAATTTCATAATTAATAAGGTGTCCATATTGAATTCTCCTTTGTTGTATTTCCTTCCTCTTCTTATTGTCTCCTTGATATAAAGCATGCAGTTTTGAAAAGAATGAACTTAGGAATTAGTCCTACACATTGAACATGAAGGAAGGAGAATATGTTACTAAATTTATGATGCACATTCAAGACATGGAAGGATAAATTGATTGTTATTAGACTCAATATGGAGGAAAATTACATTTTTCGACTAATGATCAACATATTGACAAGTTTTTCAATCTTCTTCTACTAGAGTTAATATGTTACATAAGGAAATTGATTTTTGTTTAGATTAACTATGCAATACCTTATTGACATGGTCTATGCATTTCTTTGAGAACATTGTTAAATCATCCATGCATATTAATGTGCTTATATGATATTGTATTGTGAAGTAGAATCCAATAGAGCGCCAACCTTGGTCTTCATGATATGGATGTTGGTATGGAAGAGTTGTGTCATCTCCTTCTCTTCCTTATGATGGAGGCTACTTAGATTCACCTCCTTCTGCACTGGAGTACAAAAAATACTCTTATA
Source organism: Pseudotsuga menziesii (assembly GCA_001517045.1). Lineage (NCBI taxonomy): Eukaryota > Viridiplantae > Streptophyta > Pinopsida > Pinales > Pinaceae > Pseudotsuga > Pseudotsuga menziesii. The sequence continues at coordinate 7,967 of LPNX010744439.1, forward strand.
TACATCTAATATTATATTTACCTCTTTGCTTGAATATGTTATATAATGTAATGTAAAATTGTAATTTGAACACTATGAAAATGTTCATATACATGAATATGAAATTAAAATTGTACACATTTAAAACTAAAATTGTAATTTTTTAATGTAATTAGAGATCATCATTATTATTTAATGTAACATGCAAAATTGTAATTTGAACACTATGAAAATTTTCATATACATGAACATGAAATTAAATCAATATTAAAATTTTAATGTAATTGTAAAATTGTAATGTAATGTAATGATGTAATTATTGTAATGTAATGTAATTGTAAATGTAATGTAATAATGTAATGATTGTAGTTTAATGTAATTTTAAAATTGTAATTGCAATTGTAATGTGATCTTGTAATTGTAATGCAATTATCATCATTATCATAGTGTAATGTAAAATTGTAATTTTAACACTATGAAAATGTTCATATACATGAATTTGAAATTAAAATTGAATATTAAAATCGATGATGACCAATGCAATCAACTCCCATTGAGAAAAATATTTGTAATTTTTTACATAAAAATTATATATATTTGAGTTTATATTATGCAATATGAAATTATAAAATTATATGAAATTATATGAATACGTAAATACTAAATTATACACTTTACATAAAATTATAAATACATATATATTCATACATGCACATACAATGTACATATAACTTTATGAATTAATTACAAAATTATAATAAATTCTAAACTTGATTTACCATGTACATGTATATATATAAATTATGAACTAGAGTTCACTATGAAATTAAATATATGAATATGCAATTTATAATATTATATGAATATGAAATTATACAATTTACATACAATTATGAATACATATATATGAATTCAAACATGCACATACAATTTATATAAGTTTATGAATTATTTACAAAATTATATTTACATTCTAAACAATTTAACACACATATATATATAAATTATGAACTCGAACACTATGAAATTAAATATATTGTGCAATATGAAATTATATGAAAATATGAATGAAATTATATGAATTATATCACTAGGAAAAAAAATTATAGTTATGAATATGAAATTGCATAACTTTTAAATTATACCAATATTGTTAGAAATGGCATTTGATTCTCCCATCATATGTTGATCTACAACTTCTTCTCCTCTCAAGATTGCTCTTTTTTTCCTCTTTCTTTCTCTATCTTTTTCTCTTATTTCTTCGGTGTTGATTTGTTTCCTACTAGATATTTTACTTCGACGCTTTTTGCTTCCTATTGTGATCAAGATCAACAATCCAAATTCACATCTACAACAATATGTAAACACAATACACAATACACAATGCTAGATTTGCATTAGAATACAACCATTGTTTTAAATTGGTTAGCCAATTTTGAATGATAAAATTAGTAAGATGTTTATGTTTTATGTTTATCTAGAATTTATTTAGGAATTCGGGTGGACAATAATGTTAGGAAGGTAGTCAAAATGAAATTAATGCCATCAATGCTTAACTTCATCCTTGACCACTTTTGTATGATTTTTTAACAAAAACTAGACCTTGATCGAGCTTTCTATAATTTTCTCGATCGAGGGTTTAACAAACCCTCGATCGATGGTTTAACAAAACCCTCGATTGAGCTTTGGTTAAAACCTCGATCGAGCTCTAGAGCTCGATCGAGGGCCTGAAAAATGGGGATTCATCCCTCTTACAGGAAAATCAATGTTTCTCTATGTCTTCTAGGGGTGCAAATGCTGCCATTCATGGCACACAAATGAGCGAACTTCATACCGATAGATTCATCACCGAATCCTCTATCCATTGAGGTATCATGCGTACATTTTGGCATTCATATGTTTTTTTTTATAAATTAGTTCTAAAACTTACATTTAGAAAACCTGACAACAACTTCAAAGCGGCTCAAAGAAAAATCCGCAAGGTAAAAAATACACATCTGAAAATTTTGGAAAAATACACATCCCACACATTGACGCGTCGTCTTCAAAAAGGTATTTTTGGTTTTCAATTTTTTAAAACAGTGAAAAAAAAGATGGGATGGACACATATAAATGTATTTTGCAAAATAAATTAACAAAAAAATATGCAGACCATAATGAATTTTGTGTAGATCATGCTCATATATATATATATATATATATATATATATATATATATATATTATTAATGTAAGATTGAGTTGTTGAGGATTGACACGAGCCACTTTTTAACTTCTTCAAATTTTAAAGGTCAGACAGTTCATTAAATGAAAAATTTCACACATTAAATGTCATCAGAATATTTAAAAAAAATATCATTGGGAAGGAAACATAATATTCTACAATTTTTTTTTTTACTGCAAGTCGAAATTCACATGGCATATATGCGTTTCGAGGGCTTCTATCTAGAACATGAGTAAAAAATCAAGTTTTCACGCCAAATTTGGCCAAAAAGTGTTAGTCACCTTCATGGAATCACCCAGTCGTTAAACTAAACACTAAGAGACCCTCTTTTGGGAAGGAACCCCTCCTTTCTTAGGTTCAGAAAACATATGAAAATGGACGTGTCTCATAATAATATGCAATGAGTGCTTGTTACCATCTTTCAACTCATTAAAACAAAAAAAGGCACTCATCAATCATGATGGGGAAATTAAGGGAAGCGAACTATATTTCATTTGTAATAATGGTAGTTTAGTTACCTTTGAACATGACAACTATCTGCATTTCATTCAAACAATTTGGTATTCAACTTGTCTCTGATTCGATCCACTTTCAAGAGATATGTCACTCCTTTGAGTCTTTCAAAGAATGCGTCAGTCCTCCTCACATTATGTCCTGGTACGTACCTCGTCAAGTGTTCGATCGTGTCACCCAAATGTTCAAAGGAAAGTCCTATTGAGAATTACCCTCTCTAGTCAAAAATTTTTCATGTCAATTAACTTTTAGTTAGTCTTGTGGTTACTTCATAGTCAAAATTCCAGAACTTTGTTCCAATTCATGTCATTAATGAGGGATTCATCATGGCCCTCCTTTGACGAGACTATTCATGTTGACTTCAACGCATCTTCTAGGAATTAGTCTTAGAAACAAGTCAGTACCTTGAGCTTTGTATACATCAATGACAAGTTTCCTCGCTTTCAAAAATAGGCTTACATCATTGACCTTTGATCAAAAGATTCAACTGAGTTTTCGATATCACATCATCTATTCACATTTAGAGGAATGTATTGGAGTACCTAAGGAATCATCGACATTAATGGTGATATTCCTCTCACTTGATAATGGTTCTCATCATTGAACAGTAATCAAGTGGTTTCTAATATGTTCGACTTCAAGATATGTATTCGCCTGGATAGAATCGTACATTGTTGAAGATGAGACGAAGATCCTGGGTGTATGTTAAGCGCTCATTGCTTTCCCCAAGTTGTGATGGAGTATTTGTATGAGTCATAACATAGATCCACATTTGTATGGTCATGGTTGTGCTGAAATTTGTGTTTGTATGACATATATCTACATTGTATATCTCGTAGATATGTTGAAATTTGAGTCTTATTTTCATGGATCTATGTTGTATTCTAGTAGCCATGATTGTTTATGTCTGACATGGATATGCGTTGTATTAGTCAGAAACCATGTTTTGAGTCATATCGGCATGCATTAAAGCGTAATTGCTCTACAGAATGGCCTTGATTGTTGAAGATTCTTGATCTTTAGACTATTTCCTCGAAGTGATAACTTGTTCCTACATAGCCTTCCTATCCTTTCCCTCTCGCCTCATGCTTTTTGGGGGATTTTGTTATACCTAAATCTCATCAACATCATGTTGTGAGATCAAAAAATCAGAATTGACCTTAAATACTAAAGTGTTGAAGATGAATATGGGAAAGGATCAATATTGTCATACCTTTGGCCACCACCGCACTTTCTCTTTGGTTAATCTACAATACCCATATCAGTAATGCCCTTTTGTTGTGAGAACAAAAGTGATACCATTGCCTGTTACCCATGTATAGTGTGTAGTGCTCTTCTACTAACGCCCTTTCCCCTTGGACAAGGAGTGGTGCTCGGGTTATAAAGGAAAAAAGGGAAGCTTCGAGAGGCTTCTTGAAGCTAGCCTTCATGGAGCCTCATCCCCATGGTTTAGGACCATCTGGAGCTCAAGATCCCTCATTATAGGATCCTCCCTCAACCTCACCCATGAGATCCTCAACCTATCCTCTCCTCCCATGCCATTGTATACCATCACACCCCTAATGGGTAAAGGGGAGAAGAATATGTTATTGCATACAAACTCTGGCCAAATTCATCCAAGATTAGTGAGTGGTTAGTAGGGAAGCTTGAGGCTTTGAGGCAAGGTTCATTTGAGAAGGTTTCTCTACAACAAGGCTTAGGTTGTATGCTATCTCTCTTCATTTTTTTGATAAAAATATGGGTTTATTTCCCATAAAAATTTATCTGTTTTATTATCATTATGTTTATTGTTGAATTCATTTGTCATTGACATAAGATCATAGACTAGCTTGTTACTATGATCTGGTTTGTGTTTTTGTTGTGTATGTTGCAGGACATCTGCATTGATCAAGACCTCCAAAGACCAACATTTGCAGCCTTTGGAAGGAAAGAAAGGTATTCAATTCAAAAAATTTATACAATCTTAGGGACAGTTCTTTTATCTTGTTATTGCTTTGTTCTAGTATTGAGTGTTTCATGCTAGGGAAATAGCCTTGTGTCCGCACTGGCTAAGTATTTCCGGTAACAGGGTCTTAGTGGTATGGGGTGACCTATGGATGTGTGTGGGTGTCTGTGTCTATGTGAGGGAGAGAGTGAGAGAAAGAGTGTAGAAGGGGTTTGAAATAATTATGGGGGAGGGTAGACTTTAGTATAAGTACAAGTAAGAGTTGGGGGAAAGACACCCCCTAGTGTGAGTTAGAGGGGAGAGGTAGATAGAGGAGGGGGGTGTTATTGGTAAGGGGATAAATAGCGATGTGTGTGTGTGTGTGTTTGTGTGTGTGTGTGTGTGTGTGTGTGTGTGAGTGTGTTTGTGTGTGTGTGTGTGAGAGAGAGAGAGAGAGAGAG
>LPNX010744439.1:14662-50187 GCA_001517045.1 Pseudotsuga menziesii
AGGGGGGTGGTGGGGACAAAATAATAATAAAATTGTTATAATTGGAAAAGTAGTAAAATGGAAAATTATAGGCTTCCACAATGTGCACACCTTATAGTCTTACAAAATGCATGCACACTTTTCATTAATATAACGCGTGCACATTTATCATTAGAGGGAATGACATTCTTATGTCTATGTGTCTTCTTTGGAATTTGCTTCAGATTCATTATGTCTTTTCCTTGGAGTATGATAAACCATGGATAATTAAGAGTTATATCCAAATTTTCAATATGATCATGTTTAACGGTTGGTTACAGTTTGTTGCAAACCTCCATTTTTTATGAAATTTTAGAAACATAAATGGTTTTTTGCATATTCCAAATATGTATTTTTTAACAAGAATATATATATATTTTTCTATTTTTTACTTATTTATCTTGTGCATCACTCCCCAACTAAAAAACACACTTTTAGTGTTTCCTCCATAACTCTTTCATTTCTAACCATTTTGAAAAAAAATTGTATGGTGCACTAAACAACACCAACCTATACATACTATAAAAAACTCATTTTCAAATAATTGCATTAAGTCATTCAAGCATTGCACCCACAATTGACATACTATTTTTGAATTTTGATCACTTAGATAAGAATTTTTTTATTTTTTTTTGCAAAAATAGACATGCACTAGTACTATTTGCTTTCTATAATGCTACAAGTTTTTGTAAGTTGATTCCATCATCTAGTTACTGAAAGGATGCAATATATTTGGAAACGTTGTTCAATTTCCTACATTTCATTTTTTTACTCATCCCAAGATTCATTGTGTGAGTGTCTCAAAATATCCATGTAAATTGATGTATGGATGTTTTTTCGGTTTTATATTACATCTAACATGTCAAAAAAGACCCTCATTAGTTTAATATATATATATATATTTAAAACTAAAAAAAATTAAAGTTTGTATTAATTTCCTAAAACATAAATATAATTGTAAAACAAATGTATATTAAATTTAATAACAACTTATTTTCTTAAACAAAACAAAACAAATTTTACTTCTAATCGTGGGTGAAAATAACATTCTTAACTTTAATCATGATGTATTAAATCTACATTCTTTGCCATGTCATTATTAGAAGGGTAGTAATAATTTATAAATAATAGAGATATCTAAAAATTTAGCAATTTGGTGGACCATTTTTTGTAATTTTTTTTTGTAATTCAATGTTTTTTGTTTAGCAAAATTGGATTGTAAGCTATTTTTTAGTCTCAATTTTGATAGTTTACACACACCCATATATATATATAACTAAAAAAAATAAAGTTTGTATTAATTTCCTAAAACATAAATATAATTGTAAAACAAATGTATATTAAATTTAATAACAACTTATTTTCTTAAACAAAACAAATTTTACTTCTAATCGTGGGTGAAAATAACATTCTTAACTTTAATCATGATGTATTAAATCTACATTCTTTGCCATGTCATTATTAGAAGGGTAGTAATAATTTATAAATAATAGAGATATCTAAAAATTTAGCAACTTGGTGGACCATTTTTTGTAATTTTTTTTGTAATTCAATGTTTTTTGTTTAGCAAAATTGGATTGTAAGCTGTTTTTTAATCTCAATTTTGATAGTCGAAGTGGACTTAACACCCTTAACTTAACATTCCAACAGCTAAATAAAAATTCTAACGTGGATTTATAATAGTTTTTCATATACGTTTTGAAAAAAATTGAAACATACCTTTCTTTTTTAATATACATTATTATAAATTTTATATTATATATATATATGAACATTCAGTAAATTTGAAATTAAGATAGAATTATCCCAAGTAAGAAAGAAACCCAATACGTCTCGAGATATATATATATATATATATATATATATATATATATATATAAACATTCCGTAAATTTGAAATTAAGATAGTATTATCCTAAGAAAGAAAGCGAATAGGTCTATGCATTTGATGACTGCAGTGTCGAACATTGACTAGTAATAGAGAAAATTGAGTAAGAATCACTAACTAGGAATGTTATGCATATAACACTGTAAAAGCAGTTTGCAGAACGATGTAAACGGATTTGTTTTTTTGTTTTGATTACTGCAGTGTCGAACATTGACTAGTAATAGAGAAAATTGAGTAAGAATCACTAACTAGGAATGTTATGCATATAACACTGTAAAAGCAGTTTGCAGAACGATGTAAACGGATTTGTTTTTTTGTTTTGATTACTGCAGTGTCGAACATTGACTAGTAATAGAGAAAATTGAGTAAGAATCACTAACTAGGAATGTTATGCATATAACACTGTAAAAGCAGTTTGCAGAACGATGTAAACGGATTTGTTTTTTTGTTTTGATTACTGCAGTGTCGAACATTGACTAGTAATAGAGAAAATTGAGTAAGAATCACTAACTAGGAATGTTATGCATATAACACTGTAAAAGCAGTTTGCAGAACGATGTAAACGGATTTGTTTTTTTGTTTTGATTACTGCAGTGTCGAACATTGACTAGTAATAGAGAAAATTGAGTAAGAATCACTAACTAGGAATGTTATGCATATAACACTGTAAAAGTAGTTTGTAGAACGATGTAAACAGATTTTTTTTTTTAATATGTAGATACCATTTTGTAGCCTATATGGGAACATTACTTTTTTTACTTTAAATCACAAACAGTGAATCTGAAACGATTTTTTTTCAATGAAGTAGTTGCAAATTTACTTTCCATGGAGAACCTTGAGATGCTAGAGATTATGGACAATATCAGTACCTGCCCCACGCCTCATCATACCATTAATTATAATATGATTTAGATTTACAACCGAAAGCTTTGTACTTTTAGGTTTTCAAATGATTTTGCCACCCAAAACAAAATATTTGATGGGAAGTCCCATGCTATTTAAAAAAGAGAAAAAGAAACCACACATGACTATGTTATGGAAAACTCTTTATGCCACTTTCTTTATTCTTTAGGGTTGCTTCGCCTGAGCTTATCTCAACTGCTAATTGTCTTTATCCCAATTGCTAATTCTCAGCAAAGTCAACAGTTAACTCTGCATCTTGGCTATTAGCATCTAAATAAGTTTGATATTGAAAAGAAGTTCTGAGTTAAAACGTATCAACTATGTTCACTGCTTTTGCTAATTAGCTGGGGCCAGATCTTATAGAATAGTGTCGAATATCTTGTTTAGTTGGCATTTCTATTGAACGGGAATATTTTTAAAGGCGTGCTTGAAATATTATTGCAGTCGATGTCAGAAGAATCTGCGTTCCGTGAATCTCTGTTGGCTTGCTGATAAGACCACCGCATATCGGAATTGTTATAGGAAGCACGTGAAAAGTTAACTTTTGAGAATCAATTTCAGTGTCGGCTCAACCTACAAACACTTTAAATTAACTTCCGAGAGTTCGAATACTAAATCGATGCGTCCATATCTTTAACTGTTCGAAAATGATATTTGCAACAATCAATCAATGTACTTAAGTCACTACATCAGTCGCCTGTCTCTCCTAAGTCTCGTCAATAACTTTCACAAATAGTGTCCTGATATCTTAACAGATAAAGCAATCTCTCTTCAATCAAATAAAACTGAATCCACTTCGAATGATTCGACCCCGCAAACAATTACTGGAAAGAAAATATTCTCTCAGAAATCAATACAGAATCCATTGAATCTGTATGCTCGAATAAGTTGCTAGTTTTCTCATATAAAATGGCCATGGAGAAATAACTTTTTCAGAGCCAGAAAAGTTTAAATCGCCTTCAAAGCAGGTTACATGTGCTGCAGGATAATATAATTGGGACAATGTGCTTGGTTTGGAAAGGTTACTAGGTTTTTTTTTATCCATTGAGTCTGTATGCTCGAATAAGTTGCTAGTTTTCTCATATAAAATGGGCATGGAGAAACTCTAAGTTTAAATCGCCTTCAAAGCAGGTTAGATGTGCTGCCGGATAATATAATTGGGACTATGTGCTTGGTTTGGAAAGTTTACTAGGTCTTTTTCTTTTGTCGGTTGTGTAATACAAAACTTTATTTAGTATCAAATCTTATGTCTACTGTTGAATTAATCCAGATATTTTTTAAATAAAAAAATATCAAAACATTAAACTATGATGATGAAGAAGATTAACATCTAGCAATTTTTTTTAGTTTATTGGACCTTAGGAAACAAGATAAGATTTATCTGGTTTGCTGTAAAATTTTATTCATATAATCAAAAGACTTAGAAGGAAGTGTTCCTAGGTCATCATAGTTTTGACATGTTAGAAGATCATTTAGGATGAATTGTAAAAAATATTAGGAAGCTGTGATCTCATAGTGTTTTAGGAATTGCCTAAAGCAAGGTTTAGCTATGAAGCTTATGGGAGTTCATTATTATCATGGCTATATTAAATTTCTTCTTCTCAGGTTAACACAGAGATACTTTTGGTGTTTTCTATTTTGGCTAACGACCTCATTGTAATATCTTAATTTTATTTTAACCTCTAAATATTTCTAGTCCTACATTTTCTCTTTAAACTTAGATGTGATAATATTTTTGAGGTTTTTGATATTTTTCAAAATGGCATTTTTTGTCAATCCTCCAATGGTTTAACCAAGCCATGGTGTCTTTATACCATCCTTCTTAAAGTGGTAAATGACTTTAACTAAAATTTAAAGTAATTTTAGGGAGTCTTTAGTCTTCCCTATTATTTATCAAATTCTTGAAATCAGATACCTAATCATAACAACGGTTTTCATGAAAAAAAGTGTAGTCTCCTTATATACCACAAAATATATATTTTTTTATCTTTATATTTATACATATTTATAGGAAGAACAATAATGATCCTTAAGCCACACCAATGGTTTTATGTATAAAGACTAGGAGATTGACGCTTACTTGTATCTTTGCAGCTTGTTCTTGGCTCATCAGTATTCTATCTTACAGGTCTAGTCTCTTGCTCAGTATGACAAAATTAAGTAGGTTAGGTAAAGTCAGCAATACAAGTCCCAGTGATATAGAAATAATCGTATATGGTTAGTTTTTACGAGTATTTAATATATGGTGCATCGTAAGTAACCATGGGTTAGCCAAGCTTATATGATCAAGGTAGTAAGCCAAGGTTATATAATCTTAGTTCGTATCAAGTAAAAAAGAAGCTATAATATCCAATAAGCCACAAAGCAAAAAGAAAGATCCTGTTCCCTGCTGCCAAGCCTCTCCCGTCACCTCTGTTTCCCTTCGTCATCAATAATAACAGTGCATAATTAGGTATCCGTGAGCCAGGACAAGAATTAATACATAGTTAGCCAATCCACAAAGACTAGACTAAATATGTAATCGATGTCATTATACGATGCGGTGTTCATCAAGTATTTAGTTGAGATTCTTTGTATCATCCTGCTGGTGAATGAATCATGGTAAGTAATGTAATCCAATGTGGAAGTTATGTAATGTAATCATAGTGTCTTCTCCTCTTGCCATCATAGTTTCTTTTTTATATTGATGTTGGACTGGATATGAAAGAAGCACCCCGTAGGTAATACAAGTTCCTTATGAATACGAACTAATATGAATCGTGATCTGCTCCTACTGTCGTTGATGCTATTACTTGTTCTTCTCTGCTTTGAATCAAGGAAGGTGGTATGTAACTATTAGTTTTTAGCTTTGAATCAACGAAGGTCGTATATAACTATTAGTGATCACAAGTAAATAAGAATAGTAGTAGTTGGGCAAGCAATATAAATATAAATAACTCTGAGTATGATCGCTTGTCTCTGAATCCAGGAACATAACTCCTCGACATGAAGATGAAACAAGGCACGGTTGTAAGTATTTCCTCATGATGTAAAGTGACACAGTAAGTATCTCATTCAGTAAAGTGGTGGAAGAGTATGCAAATAAACCCTCCTCGTATAGGTGTTGTTAGCCGCAACCTTATAGCTGTGATCTCCCCTCCGTTCTAGCTGACATAATAAATACTAATAATGTTTTTTTCTCGTTTCATTAGTAGATCTATTTTCTCGTTTCATTAGTAGATCTATTGCCTATTTAGTATTGTTTATGAAGTTGAATCTATTTTTGGTTGGAGTATCTATCTAAGATGAGTATGTAATAAATCCTACTAATGGTGTTATGTTTTTTACTAGAGATGTATTGGTTTGCTCTTTGTTTTATAGCTTGGTGTTGCTTTTTGTTGTATAGATATAATAAGAAGAATAAGCGGTGATCCTCGCTCTTCGTATGATGCAGGAGATAATCAATGTTCATTTCACCCGATGATAACTCTCAATTCCACTACTCTATAGGTCCTAGGTCGCACAATGTACTAAGGAGGTCGGGCAGGGACCCCCTTTGTATTAAAGGTCCACCCTATTAAAGTGAAAGGTCGACCAGCAAATATAGGCCACCTGATAACAAGTGGTGCCAAAGTCATAATCAGTAGTCAAATAATAGAAGAGAGAAAGGGGCTTAGCTGCTCCCCAGCTGCACAAATACTGGAACTTGGTATTCATTGTGTTTTTATCTATCAACCAGTGGAGCTCTTATTGTTGGCTAAGTAGCTTTCTTTACCAACAGTTTAAACACTCTAGAGTTCATGAACACCTTTATAAGTTCCTATAGTTCTGAAACAACAGCTTGTATTAGCAGCTCAACTTATCGTAGTAAGAGGTTCCTATGGCATCATCCCTTGGTTATAGTCCCTATGCAATGATAGTTTAGGGAGAAGGAATCAAATAGGATTCTACGCCGTAGAATATGCCGAATCCTAGACTGGCCCACCAAGAAATACGGGCTAATATTCCCGGGTCATAAGGCTCTGTAGCTCACTGCTTCTTGGAAGTCGTAAAATATATCTGCTTAGCTTTTGTATAAATGGAAAACGAAAAAGGCTTATAAATAAATAAAGCTGACCTTTTGAAAGAGAGAGCGGGAATTCCATCAATAAAGTAATCCGTAAGTTTTTTTTTCGTTCAATTAAGTAATCAGTAAGTGGTTATTCGTCCGGACCGCCCGCCCGAATTATGGCTTACGTTTCAAAGAAAGATGCCGTTGCAGGCCGAGCCATCTTCAAAATTAATGATGTCCAATGCTTTTTATTTTAAGGCATGGGGAAACTATCCTGTAAGTAAGCAATTTCTTGGCTTCCTTCCGAGAGCGAACCACAGATGCTGGGCTCAAATTATAGCTCAGCTCACTAAATATCATCACCTGCTTATGGGTGCGAAGGCTCAATCTTGCTACTTCGGCGAAATAAGATAGAAATAGAAGGAGAACTGATTTTGAATCAGCAAGCAATGAGAGTTCTGAAGCTATAACTGGCTTTGCTTGTGGCAGATCTTTGCTCGGACTGGCACTCTTGTGGCTAGGTTAGCTCGGCTGGGATCGGGGGTACTCAAATTTATTTTATATTACTGATTAAAGCAAAAGATCACTTGTAGTGCCCCGATGATGGTGTGTTTCCTCGGACCTCCAAAAAAGTAGTTCTTATTTATTAAAAACAGCGAATGATAATTTTTCAAAGAATATGGTTCAAAGGGCAATCTCCCTATCCAAGAAGACTCAATCTATCCCTTCCCGTAAGACCTTTCCTTTCTTTTGCGTCTGACCCCTAAATGGCGAATCATTATATGTAATGGCTCGTCATTGCGTCCAGTCAAAGAATGTGTGTTCTGTATCCGTCAGTGATTTCAAGATGGAGATTCGAGAGGGCCGCGGTTGCAAAGAGGTTGAGTTCGATGTAGGGGATCAATGTATAGGGTTGTCGATGTATAGGGTCGAGGGTCGAGAGCTGGGTTCTATGAGCTGCTATGGGTAATGAACTTGGTCTACATTAGAAAGTCAATATGACGGGCAATCTGCAATGAACAGGGGAGTAGGCTATAATTGGCTAAACGACCACCTCCTCGTAATGAGACTGACTATCGACCTCCTGTCATCGAGTGAATCGAAACCTACCTGACTCTCGACCTCCTGGTTGTCGTCGACCACTGGCTATCAGCTGACCTTCTAGCAATGATTGACTCTCGGCAGACCCACCGGCAATGAGTGTCTCCAGCCCATCCCTTGAGCCCATTCCCGGTATGACTGTCAATTGTCTTTATGGCAATGACCCAGTAGCAATGAGGTTGTAGCACGGGCTAGCGGTTGTATCACTGACTGAAATGAGATTTCTTATAGATGCTGATCTGATACTGGTGGCAATAACCTTAAGGCTCCTGCTAGGACTGGCTAGACCTTATGGCTAGGCCTCTTTCCTGGCTATGATCGACTTATTTGATCGGCACAGCTATGACTGTCTATTACTGCTGGCAATGACTATAGCTTCCATCAATCAATGACACTGTCGAAGACCTTAAGGCTTAAATGAAACTGGAAATGACTAGCTGCAAGCCTGCAATGACTAGCGTTCTAGCACTAGAGCTTCTATCAATGACTGACTGTATCCAGCCCATCTCGGTAGCTCTGATTAGCCCAGCTGATTAGCCAAGCTGATTAGACCCCTGTTAGTAGCTCTATGTGTAGCTTTATGAGTAGCTTCAATGAATACTGCTCTACTCTACGTGTAGCTCTATGTGTATATGTTTATTAGGTCTCTTCCTTGTGATTAGTCCCATTCGATTAGCCCATTCGATTAGTCGCCAAGCCCATTTGAATAGTCAAGTAGCCGAGTAACAAAGTATCCAAGCCAAGCACCGTAGTATCCCCTCCCCCTATTTGAATAGCCGAGCAGCAAGAGAGAAGCAGGTAGCAAGATCTTCCTTCGATCTACTGCAAGCAGCAATCTCGCATAGGCCACCTTTATGTAGTTAATATACCATATCGATATGCACATTCAGCCAGACAGCCAGACAATCGTTTTCAGCCAGCCATTCAGAAATTATTTCATTACTCGTTTCATTTCAGCCTGCATTGTCGATGACGCGCTTCAACTATTAACTAAAAGTACTAAGATGAAGCACAATTATCCGCTAATGACTTCACGAGAGTCAAATTCCCTTCCCCCTGATCCCTGCGCCTGCAGCTATCACATCTTATCCATCCAGGCGTATGTCCGTACCGGCTCACCGAACGGTCCCACTATCTTCCACTCTTCTATTCCCAACCATCCCCTGGAATTCTAGTTCTATATCTTCCCACCCGGGCCTTCCATTTATCTACCGACCCAATATCTATCCCTTAAATCGAGCCGTCCTCTCTACATAGAGGGAACAGGTCCCCGTACTCTAGAGCAATACGATCGGCGGTTTCCAGCCAGCGAGCAGCTCTACATTCCTAATAAGCCAGGCAACCCAGTCCAGGCAACCACCAATTATCAGCCATCAGCCAAAGTGTTCAATTATTTCTTGTACAAACGCAAATTATCTGCACCATTATAATTTTCCAGTATTTACCTTGTTAAGCCAAGGGTGGTTTTTGGTTTCATTCCTTCTTAAAAGGATTTGTTTTTTGTTTACTTAGATATGAGCTAAGCACATGATTTTTACATGTGCAAGTATGGTATTGGTGAAGGTTTACATCTCAACAAAAACAATTTGGATATCTTTCATTTTAAGGGAGGAGACTTTCATTTATTCGTATATCTTTCATGAGTGGTGGAAATTCGTTAGAGCTTTTATTTTTGTTTTCTTTCACGTATATATGTTTATGTTAAATTTCTTTTGTTTTTCACCTAATTTACTTTTAGGTAAATGAGGATAAGCTTTACCTCCCTCACAATTAATTTAAGCTTTTGGAGTTGAGGAAGGGCATATTTGTACCAAGTGTTATGAGGATCAAGGTCGAGAGAAGGACTAACTATGACCTTGCCCGAATTTAACAATCACTGCATTTAAGTTTATGGGATGGGAAACTTCCATGCTTTGTCAAGATCTTCAACTATTGCCTTATTCATTCGTTGTTTCCTTTTATCAGTCGTGGCGGGCTCTTCCCCGCTTAGTTTCCCTCTCTGTAAACCCTAGCCATGGTTTTGGTCTTGTTTAGTATTTTCATTCCCTTGAGGAGTTCAAGGGTGTACTGTTCTCATTTCTTTCTTGCTACGGCTCATAGGAGAGCTCGGACACTATTTGGAAAAAGTGCATGGCCACACTACCGAGTGCCTTATTTTCCTCATCCTAATCATACTTTGTTTATTATTTCAGGTTTGATACTATTAACTTCAATTTTATTTGTTTTGCAAGGTTCGTGATAACAATAGGCTTTGGGTTCAAGCTTCAGGATACCGTGCAGGGCTCCTACCAGGTAAGAAAAGTTATTTGTCTTGTATGAACTCTCCCTCGGTGTAATGAGCTTATTTTTCTCGATGTTATGAGGAGGCTCTGTGATGTATGTGCTTTTGTTCGTCACTTTAATTGGTGAGAGTGGTTCTTAATAGCCCCTCTATTTCACTGAGGGTTTTGAATGAGGACAATAATGTTCATGCTTCAAGCCGTTAATGGAGATCCTCAAGGGTTTTGTACCCCAACTATTTAGTCCTTTATATTATGTTTTGTGTAAATATTTTTAATGTGGCCGGATTGCCACTAACCTCTCTTTGATTCCTTAGATTTACAGTTAGCCCTTCGACTAGAAAGCAAGAAGGTTTTGATGAGTTAAAAAATGTCTGTTCTTCCTAAAATCATTCATAGGCAGACTATTTCTAGCCTTGGTTGCTTGTTTGAAAACTACACTCGAGGAGGGTTTTAGCTTCAATGTTTACGGTTTACAATGACCTTTGTTTGCTTCTTAGTTTTGAATCCCCATAATGGAAGAATGATTCAGGCATCTTCTAGAGGGTTTGTTATCCAATATTGTATATTGCACCCTCGTTCTTTTGTATGATATAACTTTCTATGTCTATTTTCATTTCTTCCCTCTCAGTCGCCATTCGATTCGTTTCTTGTACCAATATTATTTTTATTGAAAGGTGATAATAATCACGGTTTGACTCAGTAATGTCCTTTGGGCATTGAATTATTTTATAAGAGGATCGTTCTCCTTTTGTGGCTCGATTGGACGCCTAAGATCGTGTTTAAATATTATTTACAGTATGCATGTTTAAATTAATGAAACAATATGCGCAATAAAGATAATCTATGAGTGTGTGCGACCTAATTTAGGTCTCTTTTGACATATTATTGCAGTCGATGTGAGAAGAATCTGCGTTCCGTGAATCTGTGTTGCGTGCTTGCTGATAAGATATCGGAATTGTTATAGGAACCACGTGAAAAGTTCACTATTGAAAATCAAATTCAGTGTCGGCTCAACCTACAAACACCTTAAATTAACTTCCGAGAGTTCGAATACTAAATCGATGCGTCCATATCTGTAACTGTTCGAAAAAATGATATATACAACAATCAATCAATGTATTTAAGTCACTACGTCAGTCGCCTGTCTCTCCTAAGTCTCGTCAATAAACTTTCACAAATAGATAGCTTAACAAATAATGCAATCTCTGTTCAATCAAATAAAACTGAATCCACTTCGAATGATTCGAACCCGCAAACAATCACGGTTAAAAAAATATCACTCAGAAATCAGTACAGAATCCATTGAATCTGTATCCTCGAATAAGGATAGCAATAAGCACCCGCCAGCCCAGCAATAAATGCTGGCTGCGAGGCCAGGCACATCAACTATTGGATTTAATCTAGCTCTTAATCCAACGGTTAATGTGCCCTGCAGCCACAGCATTTATTGCTGGGCTGTTGGGTGCTTATTGCTCTCCCTCGAATAAGTTGCTAGTTTTGTCATATAAAATGGGCATGGAGAAATAACTTTTTCAGAGCTAGAGATGTTTAAATCACCTTCAAACACAGGTAACGGTCTCATTCCTATGATAGAATCGGGGACTATGTGTTTGGTTTGGAAAGTTTACTAATATTTGTATTTGTAGGTTGTTGTATAACACAAAGCTTAACATCTTATCAAAGTTCATATTTACATTTGAAATGGGATTGAATGTCTAAATATTTTTAAGATAAAGAATATCAAAACATTAAACTATGATGAAAACATTAAACTATGATGATGAAGAAGATTAAAATTTGGGGAGACTTATTTAGTTTATTGAACTTTAAGAAAAAATATAAGAATTTTATTTGAATTGCTATAAAATTTTATTCATATAATCAAAAGGCTTAAAAAGAAGTGTTCGTGGGTCATCATAGTTTTGACAAGTTAGAAGATCATTTAAGATGAATTTTAGAAAAATATTAGGAAGTTGTTATTCCATGGTGTTTTAGGAGTTGTCTAACACCGTGTTTAGCTATGAAGCTCATGGGAGTTTATTCTTATCATGGCTATATTAAATTTCTTCTTCTAACTCGTTAATATATAGAGATAATTTTGGTAATTTCAATTAGGGTTAACTATCTCATTGTAATATCTTAATTTTTTTTTAACCTCTAAATATTTCTTGCCCCACATTTTTTCTTTGAACTTAGATGTGGTAGTATTTTTGATGTTGTTGATATTTTTCAATGTGGCATTTTCGTCAATCCCCCAATGATTTACCATGCCATGAAATCTTTATACCATCCTCTCTTAAGTCATAGTTGGCTTTAACTAGAATTTAAAGTAATTTTAGGGAGTCTTTAGTCTTCCATATTAGTTATCCTATTCTTGACATCAAGTACCTAGTCATAACCATGCTTCCGATGAGAAGAAGTATAGTGTCTTTATATACCACAAAATATTTTTTTTTAATCTTTATATTTATATATACACATAACATCGTTGCTGTGATTTAAAGATCATTAATTTTCTTTAGCAGATTCTCTTAATGTCATCTGGACTTTTTATTTCAAGCACAAGTGTTGAATTATTTATTGTATGCAAATAATCTGCAACATTCTAATTTTCCAGTATTTAGCTTATGAAGCCAAGGGGGGTTTCATTCCTGCCTAAAAATATTTGTTTACTTAGATATGGGCTCAGCACATGATTTTTACATGTGCAGGTTATCTCGGTGAAGGTTTACATCTCACAAAAAATCTTGGATATCTTAACTCTTAAGGTACGCTTTCAAAGGGTGATTTCAAGGGTTGATATTTTTATTTTTTCGTTTATCTTTTACGAGTGGAAATTTTTTGGAGTCATCGTTTTCTTTTTCTTTTCTTCATATTCATATACATATAAATATATATATAATTAATTTTATTGTTTTTCAGTTAATCTAGTTTTAGGTAGTGAGGAGAAGCTTTACCTATCTTACAATTAATTTAAGCTTGTGCACGTGAGGAAGGGAATATTTGTACCTATGGTGCTATCATATTTTTACCACACTGATAAATTGGGGATTAATAAACATGATCCTCTTTTTGTGTTAGGAAGGAGGAAGGCGCTTGTCCCATCAGAAGATAGCTTATTATAAAGTTTGTTAATGTGCCCAACGACCTTGACCCTTATAACACTTTCTCCGTGATTACTATATGGTTTGTTACCTCTTAAGGCTCATGCACTAAACACGAGAGAAGGACTGTCTACAACCTCGCTACGTCGAATTTAACTATGAGTGCATTTAACTCTATGGGCTGGGAAACTTCCATGCTATGTGAGGAAAGATTCAACTATCACCTTATTCATTTTATGTTTTCTTTTTATGAGCCCTAGCGGGCTCTTCCCCTCTCAGTTTCCCTATGTGTAAACCCTAGACATGGTTTTAGTATTGTTTAGTATTTTCATTCCCCTCAGGAATTAAAGGGTTTAGTGTTCTCATTTCTTTCTTGCTACGGATCATAGGAGAGCTCTGACGCTATTTGGAAAATTGTCTGGCTACACTAGTAAGTGAAAGGTAATTCGTGTGCCCTATTTTATTGGGATCCTACCATGTAATAAAAGGCCTTTATCCAGTATGAACTCTCCTACCATGTAAGAAAAGGTCTTTATCTGGTATGAACTCTCCTTAGGTCTAATGAGCATATTTTTGTTGATGTTATGAGGAGTCCCTGTAATGTATGTGCTTTTGTTCATCATTTCAATCGATGAGAGTGGTTCTTAATAGTCCCTCTATTTCAATGAGGGTTTGAGGGTTTTGAATGAGGACAACAATGTTCATACTTCAAACCATTTAGTCCCTTTTATTATGTTTTGTGTAAATACTTTTAATGTGATCAAATTTCCACTAACCTCTGTATGATTCCTTAGATGTATAGTTAGTCCTTCGACTAGAAAGAAAGAGGGCTTTGATGAGTTTAAAAATGTTTGTTCTTCCTAAACTTTTTCATAGGCATACTATTTATAATCTTGGTTGTTTGTTTGAAAACTACACTCAAGGAGGGTTTTAGCTTCAATGTTTACGCTTTACAATTACCTTTGGGTTTCTTCTTAGTTTTTAATTCCCATAATGGAAGAATGATTTAGGCATCTTCTAGAGGGTTTGTTATCTAATATTGTATTTGTACCCTCATTCTTTTGTATGATATAACTCTGTATGTCTAATTTCACTTCTTCCCTCTTAGTCACCATTCGATTCGGTTTTTGTACCAGTATTATTTTTTATTGAAAGGTGATAATAATCATAGTTTGACTCAGTAATGTCCTTTTGTGGGTCGATTCGATGCCTAAGATTGTGTTTAAAGATTATTTACAATATGAATGTTTAAATTTATGAAACAATAAGCACAATAAATATACTATATGGGCATGTGCAAGCTAATGAGGGTCTCTTTTGACATGTTAGATGTAATAGAAAACACCCCCCAAAAATAAGCATCCGTCAACTTACATGGATATTTTGAGACATATACACAACGAATCTTGCAATGAGTAAAAATATGAAATGTAGAAAATTGAATGTTGTTTTGGAATATATAATATTTTTCTATAGATGTTCTTAACAACCTAAAGCTTGATATTTTTTAACATAAACTTTTTATTTTTGGGACAAATTATAAGGTATATGTTTTTGTGGGTGCAACATTTTAGTACCTAAATTATGGACTGAGCCTATGAAACTAGGTGGAGATATAGAGGACAATTAGTACTAGGAATATCTATTTTTCGGAAAATAAAAAAATAAAAAATATCAAAGTTATCGAACCTAAAAAACAATACACCAATTGTGGTTATATAGAGAGTCAAATAGGTAGCGGGGGCGGGGGGTGATTAGGATATATAGAGAGTGAAAGAGGTAGGAATAGGGGGAGTAGGAGTGATAGAAAATGAGTGGGGTAGGGTTATGTGAAGTAAAAGAGAGAAAGAGAGGGGAGGAGGGTGTGGCATTTTGTAGGGAGAGTAGGGGGTTTAGGGAGAGAGGGTGATTTAGGGGTAATGTGACAGAGAGAGAGGTGAAGATGTTGTGGGAGATATAGAGGGATGGGGGTAAGGGATAACTGAAGGAGTAAGGGAGAGAAAGAGTGAGAGATAGGGTTAGTAAGGGTTAGGAGGAAGACAGGAGAGAGAAACAGAGATAGGTAGGGGGTTTAAATTTATGGGTATGAGTAGGGGGGTTAGAAAGGGAGAAATAAAGTTAGTAAGGGTTATGGAGAGAGAGAGAGAGAGAGAGAGAGAGAGAGAGTAAGTAAGTAAGTAAGTAGGGGGATTAGTTGTATGAGGAGGATTATGATAATGAGAGAAAGAGGGAGAGAGAATGGGGGTGGGCTAGAGTGTGTTAAGGGGTCGGGGGTGAGACATATGGGTGGGGGATACGAGTAGGTGGAGGATAAGATGTTTGAGTGACTACGTGAGAGAGATGTGGTGTAGAGGGGGTGGGTGATTAGGGATACCGGAGGAGGAGGGATGTGGGAGAGAAAGAGATAGAGATCTTGGTGTGGGGAGGTCTAGAGGGGTTTTGGGAATAGAATATGATAAGGATCAAGGATTGGGGAGGGTAGGGGTTTAGGGAGGATTAGTGAAGCTAGAGAGAAGTAGGTATAAGGTAGGGGAAGAGAGAGAGAGAGAGAGATGGAGATTATGAGGTAGGGTGTAGTAAGTGGTATAGGGAGTGATATTAGGAGAGACAAAAGGAGATGGGTTTAGGAGTAGGTGGAGTAGGAGGGAGAGAGGGAGAGAGAGAGAGAGAGAGAGGGAGAGGGATGGTTATGGGTAGGGAGAGTAGGAGGTGATTAGGGGTTGTGAGAGTGAGAGAGAAAGAGAGAGGTGGGGACTTTGTTAGGGGGTTGGGGGAGAGAGAGAGAGAGGTGGGGGTTAGGTGTAGGTGGAGAGTAGGGGAGATAGAGAGGATATTAGATTGGAGGTAAGAGGAGTAGAGGGGACAAAGAGTGAGAGAGGGGATTAGTAATTATGTGTGTGTGAGAGAGAATAGGGAGTTAGTTGTATGGGGACGAGTAGGTGTGTGTGGTGGGGGGTAGGTGTAGGGATAGGATCCTTATTAGAAATTATTACCTTAGAAATTCCATGCAAACAAAAAATTTCCTTCATAAAAATATCAACAATGTTAGAAGCATTATAAGTAGTTTTAACATGTATAAAATGAGCGTCCTTGCTAAGTTTGTCTGCCACTATCATTACAAAATCATTTTTATTTTTATTTTTAGGCAGTCCTGTTATGAAATCAAGGCTAATAATTTCTCATTTCCAATATGGAATTGGTAATGGTTGCAATAAAACTATTGGGCATCGATGCTCAGCTTTAACCTGCTTGCATTCTATACAACTAGATATATATTCAGCTACTTCATTTTTCATATTAGGCCAAAAATAATCTTTTCTTAGCATTGTTACCATATTTTGGTAACGAGGATGTCCTGTGTAAGGACATTTATGTACTTCATTTAAGATCAGTAACTTAATTTCTTGTATATTAGGGACATATAATATGTTTTTATACAACACTAAACCTTTTTCATTAAAACTAAAATGTGTTTTTATATTTTCAGATTCATTTTCTATAAATTTTTGTCTTAAATTTTGATAATCCTTGTCCACTTTTACTCCGTCTTCAAACTTATCATCCAATTTGGTTTTATAATTGCTAACATCAATTATAAAAATTTGATTTTCCTTTTATATGTTTGATGTCAAAATCACATTCGCTGAGGAAAGACAGTCGTCTTTCTTACCTTGCGTTCATATTTTGTTGATTAAAAAAATATTTTAAACTTATGTTATCATACATTAATAAAAAACTTTTACCAATTAGACGATGACACCACATTTTTAAAGCATGTATTATAGCGTCCAACTCTAAATCGTAGGTAGCATAATACTTTTCATATATTTTAACTTTCTTGACTCATATGTTATTACATGACCTTCTTGCGTCAATACTCCACCTAGAACCTCGTTGGATGCATCAATGCATACAACAAAGTCTTTATTTGGATTGCATATTTTTAAGATAGTTGCAGTGGTTAATATTTCCTTTAACTTATTAAAGCTTTTTTCACATTTTAAATCTCATACAAATATTTTTCTCTTTTCTCTAAAGATGTGATGGGAATTGCGAACTTTGAGAATCCTTTGATAACTTTTTTATAATAACCTATAATCTCCATGAACGATCATACATATGAAACGTCTTGAGGAACATGTCATTCCATTATTGCTATTACTTATCAGGATCCACTCATATCCCCTCCTTGGATAACACATGGCCTAGATACTACATTTTATCCTTAAAAAATTCACATTTACTGAATTTAGCGTACAGTTTGTGTTCTCTTAGAACTTGTAATATTATATGTAAATGTTAGTCTTGTTCACCTTTTGTTTTTCAATAAATTAGTATGTTGTCTATGCATACAACTACGAATTTATCCAAGTATTTATTTAAAACACTATTCATTAGACACATAAAATATGCTGAAGCGTTTGTTAGCCCAAATGGAATAACTACAAACTCGTAATGCCCATATCGGGTTCTGAATGTAGTTTTAAATATATATTCATCATTAATTTTGACTTGATAATATCTATATTTCAATTATATTTTTGAGAATATCGTTGCTCCACGTATCTAATCGAACATATCATTTATGTAGGGAAATGGATATATGTTTTTAATTGTCATGGTGTTTAACTGACTCTAATCTATACATAAACGTAAAGTACCGTCTTTCTTTATAACAAATAAGACAGATTCTCCCCAAGGGGATACAGTTGGTCTTATGTAATTCTTATCTATTAACGCTTGTAGTTGTATTATTAATTCATTCAGTTCTAGGATGTTCATCCGATAAGGAGCCTTTGAATTGGGTACAACTCTTGGTATTAAATCAATAGTAAAATCAAATTTAAATTATTCTAAAATAAAAATCAAGATATTTTTTATTTAAATGTAATATATATGAATTTACTTTCAAATTAAGATTTAAATCCATTTCCAACTAGTTGAAAGTTTCCTTTCTATTAAAAAAAAATAGTAAAATAAATAATTTTCTTTTCTTTTATTTAATAATATATAAAAAGTAAAAATAGATTTATATTTATTACTGATTAGCCATAAGTGCAATTCAGCTTAGGGATAAGTGTTAAATAGAGATCAGTGCACCAACCTGACAAGGTAACGCGAAAAAGACTTTTATTGCAAAAATAATTCTAAAGTTCTGGATTTTAGAGGGTAAAAGTTCCCAATAAGTTTCCAACCATCCAGAACAGTTCCCATTGGATTGGGAAAGTTTCCTACAAGTTCCAAAGTCCCGTGTAAAGCCAAAGTGACTTTCAAGAACAAATTTCCTAAAAGACAGAAGCGGTTCTCATGCTACATAGGCGTGTTCCATCATGCTACATGTATGTGTTCCATTATTGCTCAATTTTGGTCGAAATATTTCCTTATGCATTCCATCTAAAACCCCATGGCGTCTAATAATTATTTGATATTAAAAATTCTAAAAATATTTAGCCAATGCATAGATAAAATATACCCATCAGAGTTGCTTTAATACAAAACATAGGCGTTAACTTTCCACCCGACCATTTGCACCGATCGGACGATCGGTAACGTCGGATGTGACAGCTCACATGAGCCAGGTCGTCCGATCGGTGCAAATGGTCGGGTGGAAAGCTAACGCCCAAAACATATATAAAAGACCAGCTCACGAAGGGAAGACCACTTTTTCTTTGCGTGTTATACTTTTGCTGAAGACAATGCTTTTATTGATTGAAAAAATTAAACAGATGTACCAGGAAAATTCGCCCATATGTCGAACTACAACTAGCGAGATATCCACTCCCTGGATGGAGCCAATAGACAACCTCATACATAAAATCCCTGCCGCTTCCTATTCTTCACCTACTTGCGACGTTATGTTTACTTTTATCATGTTGTATCTAATCTGACATGACACTAAGGTTTGACGTTGGGATCGAGTACAGGGCTGGGAATGGAACTTTTTTGAAACTGATAACAAAAACATGCATAACTATGATAGTTCTTATCAAATTCATGTCAGGAAATGTTTATGACATGAAACAAGAGCCATTCATGTTATGTAATAATTTTCATAATATTAAGAAACACAAAAAAAACACAATCAATAGTTTTAAAGTTTCAACTTGAAGATTTGGTAGAAATTATTACAAACGGAACCCAATAGATTATATATATAGAAAGGGACAAGATCTCATGATAAGAGGTTTTATACGCAGGAAAACTATAAAAATAGTGAGGGAAATGATATCCCACCCAAACGACATGTCCATTTAAATAACCAAGATACATGAATTCAAAAAAAATTCAAGAACACGCTATCTATTGTTGTCATTAGTCAAATGCAGTTCTTCTTACGGACTTATAGTCACTATTTCGAAAAGAATGAAAACACATATATCAATCTATATAGATTTCTTCCAATTCTATTTATTTAGGTTAGTATTTTTGGGGAATCATGTCTATGAATCGACATCTATTAAATGCATCTCATTTTAAGAATTTGAGTTCAGGGCATGCAATGCATTAAATGCAAAATTAATGCATAAATCTGATATCAAATTCATACAATGCTTGCATTTTAACAGGTAAAGATTAGAACATTCCTCTGCTAATTCTGGTTAGAGAAATAACTAGCATGAAAACATGCCTAGCCCAAGAACAAGCCACTCCCTTGAGACTCAGTTGCAACACAAGACTGGAACATTATTCTCACAATGCTAGCTCAAGCAAAGGCATGCACAAAATCACTTCCAAATACATAAACAATATTGAGACCCGATAGGTGAAGCTAAAAACATTGTTTTATCAATGTTAATCGGAACAATGACTTTTGTGCAATCATTTGTAACTAAAGATAAATCGAATTATGAATCAAGCATAAGACCGTTTGGATTGAAGACATGTTCATTTATATTGCTATGTTCATGAAAATGACAAAACAAGAGAGCAAATCCGAACAGCACTGTTTGGCTCTGGCACAAAAGAACATAGGAAAATGGAAGAGAAAGTGAAAATATGATACATATCTATGTAACTAACTGCAATGCAAAATCACGTGAGCAGTTCATGTTGATAAATGAAGGCTTTATGGAACGATGGAATTGTAATAGTCTGAAAGAAACCACGCTTCAACCAAAGAACCAATGTAATGTTTCATACCTAAAACCATTCATTTTTTAACCAGCTAAATATACACTTGTTTTTTTTTCACAAACATGGCCATAAATATGGCCAAAATCAAAGAAAATATATTGAAACAAAATCAGAATCAAAGCTTCCCAAGTAGATGGATATGATGATGGTCTCGTCTATGATGATCTGGAAGTCCTAATTGAAGAAGCTAAGGAACAAAAGGATATGACGAGTCCTCCCTTCCAACATGCAAAAATTCCTGATGACATACTAGATCTTTGGCAACAAAATGATAGGAATTCTGAGGAAGATGGTTATTGGACATTTATCGGTCCAACTTTATATGATTCCTTGAGACCAGGTATCCTTCTCTCCATATGTTGCAGTGAGGAAGAGCATCTTGATGAAGTTACTCATGAAGAGCCAGAACTTATCGCTATTTGGGACAAGGAACTCTCAGTCACCTCCAACAAGGATGTTGAAGACATTTAACTTATGAAGACCCTGTTGAAAGAGATATGATCGTTTCTTTCCCTTAAGAGGTTAATGACGAAGAGTGGATCAACCCTTTTGCCACCGTAATTGAAGGTGGAACGGCACCATATTTTGCAAATAGTTCTTATATACAGATGGGCCATTATGATGAAAAGTTCAAAGACTTGGAACCTCGTACCTCTAGTGATTCTTCCATGGTGTCACCATCATACTCATCCTACTGCAAGGAAGCTTGTCGCACTAAGGATTATTTTGCAGATATTTAGCATATCATAAGTTTAGGTTATCACTTTCAGTTTTGCCCCTCAAGAAGCGCAGAAGAAAATATTCAACCCTCTATACCCTACATCGACAAGCCCTTAATGACACATCTCAACAAGACCGAGGAAGATAGGTGGACAGGTACAACTTTCATCCCTTAGTCTCATAATATTTATTGTTTATCTTCTCATTTGAAGCATGAAAGTATGGATTATATTGTTGAAAATTTTAAAAGTTCAAACATTATTTGGGTAACTAACATGATTGGAAAAAAGATAAGCCATATACTTGTATGTACAAAGAAAAGATTGAGTAAATGAAGAGACAGGTTGTGTCTCTCATATGAATATTTGCAAAGTCCAATCCCACAGATAGCCTCCCAAGTTCAGGATTCATGGGCGAGTTTCAGGAAAATGTTTTTAGAAGAGGTGTATGGTGGAGGTGTCCGATACATAATCCGACTGGAAGAAGGAATCAACCAAGCCTTTCAAAGTGATGCTTCTCGATGGCACTAGTTTAAAATTTTCTAGGTTCTCAAGAAGGTCTGGTTTTTTGCACTCATCAAAATAAAGATCATCGTACAAACTCAAAATATCACCATTGAGGTACTGTCTTGGATTACCCTAAAGGAAAAAGGTAAGATGACAGGTATGAATTGCTTACTTAAATGGTTACATTGGTGGCATGATTTCACTTAACCTATTTTGGATATTGGGTTTAGGTTAGGTTAGTTGCATTAGGCATATTTTTGTGCATTACATTTGAGCCTTTAGTTAGTTTTTATTGTTCTTAATTTGTTTCACTCATTCAGTGAACAAGGAAGGAAGGAAGTGCCTACCCTTAGATGTTCTTAATATATCGGGCATTCGATATGTGTGTAGTTCTATATGTACCAACAGATTCACAAGTTCTCGAGCACTCCCAAGAAGACTACTCATTCTGCAATTGGAGCCAGCGTTACGATCCACTTGTACCCAGCATACCTTTAGTTGCACCCCAGGGAGAGAGGGCCAATTTTTTTATCAAGAGGGGTGTTACTGAGTGATGAAAGTCATGAACAGACCCTTTGGTCCTCTTTTAAGGGTACTATGGCTTAATGGTGTTTCTGACTTCCCGTTAAAGAGGTTTTTAACCTCTGGGTTGGTGTCAAGGGCCCCTAAAGGTTGACTATTGGGTCTCATGACTCTATTCCTTTCTTGCACGCTTTTGTGGCCTTTGCTTCAGCCACGAGACACTAGTCTTCAGTTGTGGCCACTTCATGTACCCTCATGTCCCTTTAGTTAGTGGGTCCTTGCTCTCCCTAGCCTTCTTTTCTCAGAGGAATGCATCCCCCATGCTAGGTCGTTTCCATGCTTTAAGGAGGGTGTTGAGGGATTTTACAGTATTTTAGGGGTTAGATGGGGCATAATGCCCTCCCTCCAGCCCGCTCAGGCCTTTCGTTCGAAGTGAATCACTTATTTGAGCATGTTTTGGAACCTGGGGGTGCAAATACCCCAAGTATATTACTTTAGTTTATATTTTATTATTATTTTTTAATTTTAAGTTGACATTTAATAATTATGAATTTACTTGTTTAAAGGCATGTCCTCCTAGATAAGTGAGTGTGAGATCATAAAAATAGATCTCTTCAGTTTCATTTTAAATTAGGACTGATGGGATCAATCATTATGCACTTGTTTTAAATCTACTTAGGGTTTTCTCTAGATGGATGTGCTCCTTGTAAGGATGTTTTCTGGTTAATGCAAGTTATTTTGCTAGTAATTCATTGGTGAATCTCTGATTTTGGTGATGCTTTGATTTGCTGGATGAACACAAACACAAGGAGGTCAGGCTTCTCACCTTTTTTTTGGATGTTGGTGGATGTGCATGTGTGAAGTCTTAGTGGTATCCTTAGAGCTGCATGTTTCCCCTAGGATAGGTCACTTTTTTCTTTCATGTCACCTTAGCAACACCGACATGCCTTCCTGTGAGAGTGCCCTATGGTTTCTCCTTAGATTTCCTAGGTTAGTTGCTTAACCTAGGACCCTTCTTCACTAGGTTAGCGCTCATCCTAAAAAACCCTAGCTTAGGTAGAGCTTGTTCTAGGGTTTTCCTATGTTTTCACGCTTCATCTCCTCACACATCTAGTCTAGGGTTAGCCTTAATTTTATCTTTAGATTAGTTTTTGGTTAGTTTATGTTAGTCCTAGGGCTAGTTTAGTTCAGTTTCTAGTCTAGTCTTAGGTTAGCCTTTAGGTTAGTTTTTATTTATATTAAGTCCAAAACCTCTCCCTACGGGCTTCACTGAAGTATCATATTTTTATCGTTGGCCTCCTCCTAGGTTACACTGCCTTCAAATCTTGATTTGTTGTGTTTCTCTTCCACTCTCATTCCTCCACCATCATATCCTGTGCTTTATCCTTACAACTTGCAGTTGTAGATGAGTGTTGACCTCCTACACAGAAAGATCTAGCTAGCAAGAGAGAACACACAGCTTGCAAAACAGAAAATAGTGAAAACTAGAAAGAAGGAATATATTTTTTTTTGTTGATATGTGAGAACAAAATACAATACATAATATATATCCTAAGTAGCTCAAATCAGGAAACATGCCATAGTGGAGGTCTAGAGAGATCTAATTATAAGTCGTTAATTATGGAGTTAACTGAAACCAAGGTCGTCAGTTACGGAGTTAACTAAGCCTGCATGGGTCTCCAACCCCCCCCCTGAACACTACTATGGGGCAATAAAGAACGGGATTTGGAAACTAAGGCCATAGCAGGTCACCCAAAAACAATGCAACTAATGAACAGTGAAATAAAATTATGAAAGAGGGAAAACCTCATGGGAAATCTGCCCCCCCTCAGGATATAATGTAGCAAAAGAAGAAAAAGATAGCTGTTATCCAATTGTGTCCTTCACTCCAAGATGACCATGTAGAGAGTGGAACTTCTACGTAGTGAAGGTCTTGGTGAAGATGTCGGTAATCTATTCAGCTAAAGGACAGAACTGCAAGTTGATGATCCGCTCATGTACCAAGTCTCTGATGTAGTGCATGTGGATCTCTATGTGCTTCGTTCGTTGCCTCTGTACTGGATCTTTGTAAAACGTAATAGTGCTCTGGTTTTCACACCAAATGATAGTAGGTCGATGCAACTGGATTCCCAAATTAGTGAGAAAATTTTGTATCCACAAATCTTGAACGGTTATGTTGACTACCCCTCTATATTTGGCCTCAGCCAAAGATAGAAAAATAACAGCCTCCTTCTTTCTTGACCAACAAATGGGCCCTGAACCTAGACTTGGTGAGTATCCATATGTGGACTTGCGATCAATGATATTTCCATCCCAGGAAGAATCATCGAATCCTATGAGATCCAATGCAGAATTTGCTACATAGTGAATGCAAAAGGTGATGGTACCCTGTACATATCGAAAGATCTGCTTGGGATCCTTCCAATGTAGCTCATATGGATCCTGCATGAAATGGGAGACTTCCCCAACTGCATACGATAGGTGTGTTCCAGAGTGTACAAGATACAATAATCTCCCCACTAGTTGTCTATACAGAGTGTTGTCAATCAATGAAGCATCCTTTCCATCCTTAATTTTGACCTTAGATAGTAAAGGAGTCAGTGCAGACTTGTAGTTTGTCATATGGAATATCTATAGGAGATATCAAGCATACTTGGCCTGATATAATTTGATTCCTGAGGCATCGTGGAAGATTTAAGGAACAAAGAAAAAATTTAACTGACCCATGTCTCTCATAAAAAACCTGTCATGCAAAATCCTCTTGACTGCAGTAAGTGTTGAAATCAAGCTATCAATGAACAACAAATCATTCACATATAAAAATAGTAGCAAAAGTAAGTCAATTGTCCTAAGCATGTATAAATTTGGCTCGGACTTACACTGTATAAATTCTCGGGATAATAGGTAGAGTCCATCTTGGCATACCATGATCTCAAGGATTCCTTAAGGCCGTAGAGATAATTCTTCAGTCTGCAAACCAAAGATGAATCTTGTATGAAGCCTTGTGGATGCTCCATGTAGATCTCATCAGAGAGATCACCATGAAGGAATGCATTCTTCACATCCATATGATGGAATTCTGACCGCATGGCTACAACAATGGAAAGTGCCAATCGAATGGAATCCATATTTGTTTATAGAGCAAAGGTCTCATCATAGTCTAACCCATGAACCTACTGAGAACCTTTGGAAACTAGCCTGACTTTGTATATGCTGATATGTCCATCTACTTCCTTCTTGGACCTGTAGACCCATCTGCATTTGACAAGCTTCCTGTCTCGAAAATGTGGAATCAGATCCCAATTATGTTTCTATAGGAGAGAGTTATACTTCTCATGCATAGTAGATTCCCAAAGAGAATTCCATGCAACCTCTACATAGCCTCGTGGACCTAAATATAGAACCATGTAACAATGCAAGGGAATCATTGGTTCAATAGCTATGAGTGCATGAGAAGGATCCTCAAACTGGGACTGCATCCTCCTCAGATCCACTGGATCCCCCACAAGGTCACCTACATCCTGTGGGGTTGTCTATGCATATATCTTTCTTAAGCTCCTTTTTCTCTTAGGGGATATAATATGTGGATCAACATATTCATCCTCATGTTCTTCATTAGGTTCGAAACTCAATTCTGAATCATGATATAAATGACTGGACTCGTCATCATGAATGTTTGGTTCAGGTAGATGAACAAATTTCTCTGCATGTGACTCCAATGGTGCATGCAAGGGGATTTCCTCAAACTGGACACTTCACTCAATAAAGAGGTTGTATGTTGAAGGATAAATAAACCTGTAACCCTTCACATCATTGGGATATCTCATGAAGATGCATGCAATTATTTGAGGATCTAATGCCTTCCTTTTTTCAAATGGTATGTGGTCCCATGGATGTGATCCAAATATTTCAAAGTGGGTGACTTTCAATTTGCAAGTGCTCCATTCCTAAAAAGGATTCATGTCCTTGATATATCTACGAGATCTATTTTTTTATGTAGTTGGAACATTTAAGTGACTCATACCATAGTTTAGAAGGAAGAGACCTTGCATGCAATATGCAAGAACCCAACTCTTTGAGGGATTTGTTCTTCTGCTCAACCACTTCATTCTATTATGGAGTGTATGGTATTGTATGTTGCAACTGTATACCTACCTCTAAACAAAGATGTTGAACATTCTTGTTCACATATTCCCCCCCATTGTTTGTGCGGATGATTTTGATCTTTCTCACAGATTGATTCTTTGCAAGTGCTTTGAAGTCCTTGAGATGCTCAAAAACTTTGGATTTCTTCCTGAGAATATACAATCAAGTATATAGTGAGAAATCATCAATAAATGTAAGCACATATCTTGCCTTTTTAATGGATAGATGAGGAAAGGGTCCCATCAGATCACTATGGATTAGCTCCAAGGGAAAGGGGGCCCTCTGAGCCTTCACTTTTTAAAACTTCTCTTGAGGATGTTTGCTAAGAACACATCCTTGACAAAATCCTTTGGAAAAATGAATGTTGGGAAATCCAATGACCATTCCCTACTTGTAGAGTTGTTGCATGTATCTAAAATTAAGATGACCAAATATTTTGTTCCATAACCTACTACTCATCAACATGTGTATGCAATAAGGAATAATTTGGTTCAATGAATTCAGAAAAGGTGCAAAGTCTAGATCTATAATTTACCTCACTAGTGGTAAGATTAGAGTTTATTTGTATGTCAAAGATATTCGCAGCATCAAGAAGTGAATTCAACTCTATTTTCGGTGCCACAATGAGTAATCTGGTAGACGGAGAGAATATTCATCGACAGTCTTGGAACATGTAGCACATTCTCAAAGATACCATAAATGAGTTCAATTTTTCCCTTGTCGGTGATCTTGACAGGAGAATCATGCCCCATGAGTATAGGAGGACCTTTGCATACATCTAATAAAGATAAAGCTTCCTTGGTGGCATCCATGTGGTGAGATGCGCATGAATCTACAATCCATGCATAGGGATATGAATTAATGGAAATCAAAGGATGGCTAGAGCTACCTTTCTCGTGAGCATGATCTTTAGGCTTCTTCTTGGCGCCCTCTGGAATGTGATCCCCAAGGTTGTGCTTCTGAAGTATTTGAGCCATATGATCTATCTGCTTCTTTATGCATGAGAATTCTGGATGGAATCCTCTCTGACAGTATGTGCATTTATACCATTTCTTCCTTTTTTCACCTTTGGATCCGGAGGAATCATAGAAGGTTTTCGTGTTCCCTTCCTTATTTGGATTTGCAAGTGCCTTTCATTTGTATTTGGATTTAGATGTCTATTTTGGGTTATAACCTCCATCATGCATAGCAAGAGCATGTGCCTTAGAACCCTTGATTTTTCCCATACTTATGATTTTGTCTTGTTCCTGAGTCAAAGATTCAATAAGAGCATCAAGAGTGGGAATGGTCCAATACTTATCAGAGGTGAGCCTCACCAAATGAAACATGGAGACTAAAACAAAGTATTCCAGTCCAAGCTTGCAGTGAATGGATAGAACCATATGTTTTTCCTCAAATTTATCAACTGTGCAGCCCTTGAGTTGCAACAGCAAATCCTTGTATCTTGTGAATAAATTTTGTATATTCTCAAAGCTTCGTGGATCCAAAGAGAGAAGCTCTACTTCGATCATGTGGGATTTCATCTCATCTTTCTTCCCAAAGAGTCCTTTCATGGTGGTCCAAACTTCATTGGGAGTTTTGCAAGAAGAAATATGGAAAAGTAGCTCAGGGGAGATGTTCATGCAGAGGGCTCTGTAAACCTCATCCATCCGATTGAGGTATTTGGAATTTTCTATGGATTTTGTAGGCTCAACCTTCGTGGCTATAGAAATCCTATACAATCCTCTACATCGAAGAAATATATCCATCTTTACTTCCCATGCAAAGAAATTGTATGGTGTGAGAATATCTTCCTTTGGAAACTCCATTCTTCCAACGATTTTCAATCTTTTGTACTTGCAAATAAATAATACCAATGCGCCTTTGTCCTAGAAGCAGAGATATGATACCATGTAGATGATTGTTGAAAATCTACACAAAAATATCTAGCTAGTAAGAGAGAACACACAACTTGCAAAAGAGAAAATAGTGAAAACCATAAAGAAGGAATGAAAAAATTCTGTGTTGATATGTGAGAAAAATTAGAGTACATAATATCTATCCAAAGTAGCTCCAATCAGGAAACATGCCATAGTGGTGGTCTAGAGATATTTAATTAAAAACCATCATTTATGGAGGTAACTGAAACCAAGGCCACAATTAAGGAGTTAACTGAGCCTACATAGGTCTCCAACAACTGCTACCTTTCCATCTCCCCTCTCCTCCTACACAAACCTAGTCTCCACATCCTCGATTAACTCTGCTATTCTTTCGTCCCTCCACCAATCCTCAAGTATGATGTAAGGAAATCGTAGGGTTGCAGCTTCACCCCACACCTGTCAGTATTCACCTAGGCATCTCTCTCGCTCTCTCCATTTCCAACGGACCCACACTACCACTCTTTCATCCCTTCGACTGCTCTCTCGTCCTTTGCTAACCCATCCTTCCGCAGACTTGTTGGTACACTAACCTCCCACGGCATGCTAGCTCCCCCCATTTGCTCAAACTACACCACACATAGCTTGCTTTTGTAGCAGCCTTATCGTCCACCCGTGGTATGTTAGCAGCCTATACCATCAACCCTAGAGCTGTCAGTGCCTCCTACCTTTTCCTACTTGCATTTTGGTTCCTCCAAAAGTTGGCTAGAAGATTTCCCTTTGAAGTGGTAGCCATCCTCCTCATAGATTTTCTTTATTCCTTTCACGATATCACTCATGTAACCAGTCAAATAGGTGGCTGAGTACACGCTGGTTTTGGTTGTGGTTTCAATCATTCAGTGCGTCAATACATTGGGATATTTCATGCGATTAGTCGAGTTAGCACTAAAGGGTTTCTATATCGTTCTATGAATGGAAAATACTATCGATATCAATAACGACACATACGAAATAGTTGATGCTGATACTTCCATCATAAACAAACTTGTATTAACAACTGATGTTCATACATCTCACTCCTGAGGGTTAATAATGTTGTTCCTGAGGGTTAATAATGTTGTTCCCTACTTATGGATACTTGTGATTTTTTCATATACTAGCTTATCCACTTGCATGCATTATGTACTAATACATATTCCAGCATGTGTGCATCTAAGATTGTGTGGTAAGCTATTTATACTTTTTCAATATCTGTATGACATATTTTCGCCGCACATCGATATTAATTAGATACGTAATTAGCTAGTCCTTGGTGAATGTGCATACATTACTTTAATATTTTACTCCACAAGGCACTCGTAACTAAAACACATACATGCAATATTATTTTTGGTGCTTATGTGTCCTTATAGGATAAAAATAGGGCTCTCTCTTAGGAGCTTTCAACTTCGAAAGAAGTTGGAGACAAGTGATTAAGGTGACAGTGGTCACTTTTCCCTCGTATGCTTACCGACGGCTTGGACTGCTATTTCATCTAGTAACACCAAGCGTGGACAAATTCACAGCAATAACGATCTACATGAAACTTCTTGTAACCATGGATTACAGAACCAACCAGATGACCCCATTTAAAAAATGTAGAAAAAAACAAGGTGGCCATACCTAGACATCCAACTGAGTATCGAGGTACGAAAATGAAAATGAATTGACATGAAGATAGCGCTTCAAATTGGGAAAAAAGAAGAACCCCTTTAATCCATCTAAAACTCCAACAATGCAAAATATCCAACACATTGAACATTGCAAAGAAGTGAAATTCCAACAATGCAAACATCAATTGGAGTTCACAACCCTTCATTCATAAAAAAAAATCAACTAGAGATTTGACCCTACCTTGGATTGTGTTGGACTCCCAACCAGAAATCGAACTGCAGAAAACACATCCAAATCCACTCTACTTAGACCACCATAGACACTTCCCCAACCGTCCACGCTCGCCATGATGCTCAAGTTCCAGCAATGCAACGATCCCAAACCACCTAACACTCTAGGAATGCAAACAACATAATTCACAACCACCCCAGCTATTTACACTCGCAACACAATGCAAGAAGATCAAAGCATCCACATCTCCATGAACCTAGATAAGAGAACCCATGCCCAAAGCTTAACTAAATAACGACAACATAAAAAAAAACCCACAATTTATAATATGCCTCCATTCAGTCCCCACTCGCAACAACATAAGCCAACAACTCAAAAATCTCTACACACTTACCTCATCAATGGAGAACACCAAGGACATTTAAAAACACAAGTTCTCACACTAGGCCTCTGCCCCCATCATTTACACACTATGCACTGTAAAAACCCCCACCACCCTACATCAATATTAAAATAAATTAAAACAAAATTTGAATCAATGTACTCGCCACACTTGTCATTAAAACAAATGATGAAAAAAACCAAAACATCTATCACATCACGAACACTTCACCCAAAACCTAAGTCCAAACATTGAAACCCCAACAAAAATTCCAATCACCCACCAACCCATACCATCGAAACCAAAACATTATGTTATCTAAAATATTTATGTCAAAGAGGTTCTACTCCGAGGTCCGTTTTTCGCCACCGTGGCGAAAAACGGTCTTCACTTCGATGAATTATTTTTTACCCCGTATCATTTTGATTGCTCAACTAAGGCTTGCCGCATATTTTGTAGAAATTTCCTTTGTTGTGGTTGCGTGTTTGTTGCCTCTACATTCATTCCATGTACCTCCACTACAACATATAGTTTTGATCTCTGCTGCGAATGAAAATCCCCATTATTACTGGGAAAACTATAAGACAATATTAAGGCTCATGTTTCTCAATGGAAGGCTCCCGTTTGCCAATGGAACGAAGCCTAATATTTTTTGTCTGTTGTTCTACATTCATTGCTACAATCATCTTTGTGGGAATGGTTTTTTTTCTATGGAAATTCCTGAGCGCAAGTTTGAAGAGCTCCGCAACCACTGTATCACTCCCAAGGCGGGTTGTGAGGATGCCCATTTTCCTTAGCAAAGCTACGTTTTCTTTCGATTTGACCAAGTCGTCCATGAGACTCACCTACCACGTAATGTAATTGAATCCAGATGGCTTGCAGCACATCTCAAAAGCAATTAGGTTATGAAAGAGTACCTCTATGTGGTCTGTGATATTGAGTGGAGGAAGACATATTGTGGCTCTCTTTTGGTCAAATTTTATCTCCTTGATGCCTCCATCATCTCGCTCAAATTTGATCCCACATTTCTTAATTCTACTGCACTAGGTAAGGCATTTTTCAATGCGTTACTTCCTGGCACTATACTCAATGCGTTGCCTTTGCCTTCTCCATTCATTGCATTTTCCACAGGAGACAACACGAGTGTGTGCAAGAAACCCTGTAAACGATGTTCATCTTGTATGAGAGAAATAGGGGAAATGGAGGACACTGGATTGTCAAAAGGATAGAACATGCCCAAGAACCCCTTCACAGCCAAGTCAAGCTCTTTTTTGAGAAATTCGGCCGACTCCAAATATGAATTCATGTTTATAACTATATCCATGTTTACGTAGATATAGACGTTTTTAAACATTTATTTTCTCATAGATCGTGATTGAAGTACATCTCAAGTTTTTAATGTATATATAAATATTCGTTTATAATGGTCAGAAGATTTCAAGTTTATAATTACCATTGATTTCATTGAATGACTTAGGGTACATATGTAATATCAATATGAATAATTTAAAAAAATATCCCAATCTATTTGATTTCTTGGTGAAATAGATTTCACCTAACAAGATAAGATGACTATTAATTTGGAATAAAATTTTAGCATAAAATCATTTTAATTTATTATGAACTTTATATTCAATGTGGAGGTAATATGTCTCATTTTAATAAAAGATCAAATATTATTATTAAGTAAACTAGATAGATCTTAATGAAATTTATAAAACTCTAAATATGTAAAAAAATTATTATTATTTTATATATTATAATGTCATCATAATTTCAAAGGCCTAAATACCTATAATTTTTATGGTGAAGTTTGTGCATTCCATAATACAAACATTAGTTAGTAACATGGTAAGTTATACGCTTAATCATTGTCCTAGTGCTATGCCACATATTAAATACAACCTTCCACACATAATGGCCATCTCCATTTCCCAACTTTTACCATGTATCAACATGCCTTCCTCTACCACACTCATACTTTACTCCTGTGTCAAATATCTTCAAGATAATTTGTATTTGTATTTGTATTTGTTTTAATATCATCAAAGGGATTTTAAATATTAACTTATTTTTCAAAACTTTTATTTATAAACCATGTTTAAATTATTGTTAGCTTTTTTAATTAGTTAATAAAAAAAGTTTAACTTTTTTATTATTAGAATATATATTAAAATTTTTAAAAAATATAAGAAATAATATAATTTTTATTTTATTTTATTTTAATTAATTCGTTCAAATTTGTTACACATTTTGTAATAAAATTCGATAATTAATTAAGTTAAAGTGTATATATGTATTTATGTTTTTTTTTGGTTGTGTATTTTGGTTGGTATATATATATATGAGTTTCCTACTAAATTGCTAATCATATGCAAATTGTATTTATGAACATAGATTCACCTTAAAAATATCAAATTTTTGTAAGAAATTAATATTTCAATTGTTTATTATTTAATTAAACTATGTAGTTATATATATATATAGATAGATATAAAAGAAGAATGCATAATAGTTTATTATTTTGTAAATTAATTATTTATAATTTATGATTAAATATTTAGTATTTAATTATCTAAGTTATGAGTTTTTAAGGTTCTAAATAATAAACATCCGTGAGATGTAGAAGAGTTGGTGGCGGGGTATGGTTAAGACGCCCCCTAAGCTGATTGGTCGTCGGTTCTAATCCCCGTTGGACACTAAAAAAATCCAACCATGTTAAGGGTTGGTGCGGTCTAGGCTGGGTGCAATCCCTAGGTGATTTTGACGGCTTAGATGTCTCTGGTTCATGGTTACTTAGCCAATGGCAACCCTGCTCGCTAGGGGGTTCCACCACTTTGCAAACAAAAAAAGTTATAAATAATAAACAAAATAGTTTTTTAAATCGATAAACAAAATACTCAAAATACTTTGTATGCCAACATGTTTGTTGTTATAATAACCAATATTGATATTTTAGAATTTTGAAAACATAACATATTTTTATATTTGTAGGATGTATATTCACTATTTTTTTTTATCATTCTGTATTAAGCCCAATCAGAACTTGGCAACTATGATTTCAATATAAAAGAATTGCCTAGTGCAATTGGAGAGTTGGGCAATTTGGAGTCTTGGAGTTGGGAAGCTGGTTGTTGCACACAGTGGTGACATAGTGTCACCTTCCCTGTATGAATTAAAATATCTTAAGGAATTGGAGCTCATAATATGTGAGCAATTGAAATGTTTGCCACCTTCACTGGGTGACTTAAGGAACCTCAAGAAATTGACTATAGAGAACTGCAATGAATTGAAATGTTTGTCAACTTCTATTTTGGCTTAGTTGAGTGAGTTGAGTATAGTATGTTTTCTACTGATATTAGGATTACAATTATTCCTACCATGTTTAATAACGTCAATCTTTATGAGCTTATGTGGACGAAGAAAGGTTGGAGTGTATGAAGTGAAAGGGGAGCATGATCTCTTGACACTTGAAAAATGCATAATAGGTTTCTGTCATGTTTCATATCTCAAGTCGTGTTAGCTAATGGGTTAAGTCTATAATTATATTTTAACTTTGGTTGTATTGATTTACAAAATATGTTTGTTTTCTTTATGCTTAAGATATATTTGATTATCTATATATATATATATATATATCCAATAGGAAAATATCTGCCACTCTAAATAAAGAGTGGCCATAAACTATTCGAGAGGAACTTTTCATTACATCAGGGCCAAGATCCTCTTGTCCCAAAAACCTCTTTTCGAGTATCATTATATACATCTTCGATATCTAGGATTTCCTTTTAGTTCTTTACAAAAAAATTGAGTCTCATGAGTTCACAGCTGTGAACTTGTGTCCTTTATACCTCTTCATTGTCAAAAAGGAACTTTTCAGTGAAATATTTTAGTGCTTTGAGATTTCCTTTGGTTCTAGATTACCAGGA
This sequence comes from Pseudotsuga menziesii, assembly GCA_001517045.1. Classification (NCBI taxonomy): domain Eukaryota; kingdom Viridiplantae; phylum Streptophyta; class Pinopsida; order Pinales; family Pinaceae; genus Pseudotsuga; species Pseudotsuga menziesii. Next base: position 49,068 of record LPNX010744439.1, read on the forward strand.
TGTAGTAACAGGGCTTGCTTTGATAGTCCATCTGCTTCCATATTCAGCTCTCTGTAAATATGAGAAATTCTGAAACCTGTGAAGAATTCCAACAACCTTCTAATAGCGTTCAATAGTTGTTGTAGGTGTGGAGCATTGATTTTTATTTTCCTGTTCACCCAATCAACCACCATCTTGGAATCCACAAAAACTAGTAATTGTGAAATGTTGTTGTTGATGGCCACATTCAGGATCAAGTGCAGAGCAGCTAATTTAGCCTTATTATTTGTGTAGTGACTAGGAGCATATTTTTCATGGATCTTATGATTGTCTGAAAGGTAAAGCACTCCTCCTGATCTTCCTAGAGGAGGATCCCCTTGACTTGCACCATAAAAAAAGGCCCATGGTATATCTTTGTTTATTTCCGAAAGGAACATAACTCTATTCTTTTGCTATTTCTCTTGGAATCTATGCTCTTTGACCCACTAAATCACAAGAGCTTATGTTACTTCAGGTGGGATCAACTTATTATTGAATATAACAGTGTTTCTTTCCCACCAAATTCCATAAGAGAAAAGGGAGGGGAGAGAACTATATTGACATACTGACTTATCTATCCACCATGTATATGCTTTGTGTTCAAGAGAGGTACATTAGAGGAAATTTCAACTCAAAATGGGCCTCCTAAAATGAACTAATAAAATAATAGTTAAAATAATACAATAATATTTATTAATTTTGGAGGAAGAAAAGAAAAAAACTACTTTTTTGTTTGTATTTTTGACATATCTCCCTGTGTTTTTACTCAAATTTCGATCGGGAGAGCTCGTTGGATGCAGAATTAAATTCCGCATCCAAAAAGTACCCACTCGGCATACTTTTGATGGACCCCGCTACCCCGAAAACAAGAAATACCTGAAAAAATGAAATGATGATGTCATCATTTCATTTTTTTAGGTATTTCTTGTTCTTGGGGTAGTGGGGTCCATAAAAAGTATACCAAATGGGTACTTGTTGGATGCAGAATTTAATTCCACATCCAACGAGCTCTCTCGATCGAAATTTGAGTAAAAACACACGGAGATATGTCAAAAATACAAACAAAAAAAGTAGTTTTTTTTATGATACCTATCCCCAAATT
>LPNX010744440.1:3549-26423 GCA_001517045.1 Pseudotsuga menziesii
AACTAGGGCATTGGCACGATTCCCAAGAAGAGAGACTGGCACAAAAATCGAGACAGGGTACGGCTGCATTAATTACTGCACAGAAACCGAGGTGTACGGACTGCACAGAAATTGAGGTGTACGGATTGCACATAAATCGAGGTGTATGGATTGCACAGAAATCGAGGGTATGGACTGCACATAAATCGAGGTGTACGGACTGCACAGAAATCGAGGGTACGGACTGCATTTAATGCTGCACGGTTTTTGAGGGTGTACAGATTGTACGGACAACATTTAATGCTGCACAGAAATCGAGGGTGTACGGACTGTACGGACAACATTTAATGCTGCACAGAAATCGAGGGTGTACGGACTGCATTTAATGCTGGCACGTTTTTTCAAGGTTTTGAGATGAAATCTTGGGTGAAGATAAGTTAAATTTTCACTGTATTTCTGTTCTGATATTTTGCTGAAGGATAATAAGATCTCTCTCTCTCTCTAACTGGTTTTCCCCATGGGGGTTTTTCCAGGGCTTGATTTTGGCCAAAAATCTTTGAGTCTATCATTTTATGGTGTGATTGTTAAATGTGTTTTTCAGCCTGTTAGTGTATTTTACTGTGTGTTTAATTGTTCAGTAAAATTTCATAAGTAACCTACAGCCAATGCAAAACCGGTTGTATGTGAAAATCATGAAATGTTGACATAAACCAGCAAACAGTAAAACACAGAATTTCTTCAAACCTTCTATTGAAACCAAGCTTAGTAGAAGGTGGAACCCCAGTGATGAATGCTATTTTGGATATGAGGGTTTGCTTTGAAATGAGGTTCCTTGGTTGCTTCATTATATCCATGGTGCTCTTGACTAAAGGAAACGTTAATAAAATATGATTAATAATTGGATATTGCGCTTATTTATGGAAACTCAAAGATGTTGGCCATGCATTATAGTGGTGGTGCCCATTCATTAGAGAGCTCTGGATTTAGAGATGCGGCCTTTTGTAGGGTTGTTCACATCATAGTTATACTAGTGGGCTATCTTTTTTGGCATCATTGGTGCCACCACAAATATGTGTAGAGTGTCTGGCAGGTAATTATCATGGTCGCTTTCCACTTTTCTTGGCAAAAAAAATATCCTGGATCTTCAAAGATTTGACCAAATAAATGCTATTTAAGTTTGTTAAACAATTTTGGATTATATAATTATTTATTTTTCAGCGTATTTGATTGACTTAAGAAAATATTATAAATACTTAGATTTAGGTGCTTGATTTCATACAATTCCTCTACTTTCATTAACAATAGATGGAATGCCATTTTGAAATAATGATCCCTTTCATGTACCTTTTGAAGAGGACACTTAATTCCCTTTTGAAATATATGTTAGCTTGTGACTCTCTATAGTCTATTCAACCATTAATTCCTTACCACCTATGTATTTCACACCGTAGGATATGATTTTTTATCTTAATTGTGCGTTAGATCCTATTTTTTCCTTTTCCTAGCCTTATCTTTGTTAGCTTTTGAGGTTATTCTGAAAGTGATTACACCATGTTTGGGTGTGCTTCATGACATTTTGTTACATGGTGTATGATTAGCCCTTGGATGGTCTATGAAGGATTTGCACATTGGAGGTGGTTTACTTAGTGGTTGCTTAACCTTATTTGGATGCTCGCATGACATTCTTCCTTAGAGTGTTGAAGATTACGACAACTTGGGAACTTCTTCATGTTAGCCACATGTAGATTGGTTACATGCTTGAGAGGACACCCTACATTAGAGGACTATTGTTTGGTATTCTGGAGGAGGGTGTTGAACCCTAGACAACATGGGGTAGTTTGGATGCTTGCATGGAGGCATGGGGTTGACCTTAGGACCTTTAGGTGTGACAATGTTCAAGATAAGTGTAGTGTTGATTTCTGTACCTAGGAAAGTGTTCCCCTAGTTGACTTTAGCCTTAGTCACTTAAAAGGGAAAAATAAAGTGACCCTTGCATTAAATGACTTGAGATGAGCATTTAATTAGACTTGGAGAATAAAGTCACTTTTTGTAAAATTTAAGTGAGGTGAGTGAATTTAATTTTTAAATGAGATTTATGAGCATTTAATCTCATCCACTCATCTCATCTAATCTCCACCGTTGGATTAGATGAAACCTAGGGTTTTCACCAAAAAGGCAAGGAAATGCCATTTCACTCACTTTTGCAAATTGAAGTGAGAAGAGGAGAGGAGAGAAGAGAGAGAGGAGGCATGAATTTCGAGGCAGCACGCAAATCGAGGTGAAGGTTTTGGTACAATACGCATCCTGAGGTGACCGTACAACATAGTTTTTGAGGGCACGATTTTCGAGGCAAGTCTGGGCACGAATCTCGAGAAGGCACAAATTTCGAGGCCGTACTTTGCACAGAAATCGAGGTCTGTACAATCTGTACAAACTATACCTTTTTGCACAGAAATCAAGGAGAATTTCGACACAGGTTTCAAGGCTGTGGGAACAAAAATCGAGGGACTGTTTTGGGTCAGATTTCGAGGCTCAGTTTTGGCATAGAAATCGAGGAGGCATTTTGGCACAAAAATCGAGAAAGTCTGGGTGCATTTAATGCAGTAGTGATAAGTTGTACTTCTACTATACTTGTTGTTCCATTTTTACTGAAGAAATAAAAATTCTCTCTCCTAACAGGTTTTACCCTTGTGGGTTTTTCCTTGGCATGTTGCAAAAAATTTACTGTGTTTGGAAATTTCATGGTGTGCATTTATTTCATTTTCTGTCATTGAAGTTGAGTTACAACAGTGTTTATATCAGTCTGAAATTTTATGTTATTTTCGGCCTTATGTATTTCTGGGTTGGGCATTAAACTGAGACAATTTTTTGACATTTAAACCAGTGGCTGAAACTGAGAAAAACTTACATGGTATAAGAGCTGAGTTGGGCAAAAAATTAATTTTTTGCGGAGAGAAAAGTAATTTCCAGAATTCAGAAAATTTCTTTTGACAATAGCAGCATTTTGTTGAAATTTGTCCTTTGAAAAATATGACTTCAACCGGATTGAGAATGGAGGATAGGCTTGATGGGGCTGGGAATTTTGTTTGATGGAAGGCTAGGATATTGCTTATATTGGAGGAGAATGAGCTATGGGATGAGGTAGTCAATCATACTACTGCTCACCCCATTGTCATTCCCAATGCTACCACAGATCCAGTTGGATTGGCTGCCTTCAATAAGAAGGACATTAAGGCCAGAAGGATAATTCTTGATGCAGTTAAAGACCATGTTATTCCTCACATCTTGAGTAAAGATTGTGCACATAAAATGTGGGATGCTTTGACCGGATTGTTTCAGAGCGTAAACGAGAATAGGAAGATGGTTTTGAGGGAGAAGCTAAAGATTATCAGGATGGTCAAAGGAGAGGATATGTTGTCTTACCTTACTAGGATCTCTTAGGTGAGAGATGAGCTTGCAGCGGTTGGGAAGTCGTTCCTAATGCAGAGCTAGTGCATACAACTATGAACGGGGTGTCAAAGCCTTGGTCTGTGTTTGTGCAGGCTTTGGTGGCTAGGGAGAACTTACCTACATGGGACAGGATGTGTGATGATTTTGTTCAGGAGGAGACTCAGAGGGGCCTTGTGCAAGGCAGTGCTTATACTAGTAGGGAGGATGAGGAGGATGTGGCTTTGACAACAAAGGGGAAGAAGAAGGACAAGAAGGGTGGGGCCAAGTAGCAGGATGGTAGAAGAAGGATTTGAGCACTGTAAAGTGCTTTTTGTCAGAAGATGGGACACTATGCTGGGTAGTGTCCAAACAAGAAGAAGAAGCAGCAGCAGACAACAACTTCAGCGGAGGTTGAGGATTTTGCAGCTAGATTTCAGAGAGAGTTTTCTTTGTGCACTAGACATATTAATAGAGAGAGCATCTATTATCACCAGTGCAGATGTTGATAGAGAGAGGGAGTTTTCCTTGTTGATAGACCATTCCTATAGTGGATCTGCTTCTAGCACTTAGTATATTGATAGCGGAGCTTCGAGCCACACGACAGGTGCTCGAGAGATGTTCTCCGAGCTTTCATAGACAGAGACTGATGTGGAGGTGGTGTTGGGAGATGACTCAGCCGTCAGAGCAGTTGGGCGTGGGACCATCACCTTTCAGAGGGAGTCCATGAGTCCCATGGTTTTGAGAGATGTACTGTATGTACCTGGGCTGAAAAAGAACTTGGTTTCAGTTTCCATGATCGAGGATCGGGGTCTTGGGGTGTCCTTCCTAGATGGACATGTGCGTGTGTTTCCCAAGACTGTCGGACCATCTGCTTCATTTGACATCAGAGTTAGATGTGGGAAATTGTACATGCTCGTATTTAAGCCTCAGCATGCCTTGGCACATAGCAACGGCAACGAGCTTTGTGAGCTGTGGCATAGGAGGATGGCTCACTTGCATCATCTAGCTTTGGGGTTGTTGAGACATATGGTTACAGGTTTACCAGAGTTCAACATAGAGCAGAGTGATGTTTGTAGAGGGTGTGCTTTGGGAAAGTACACCAAGACTGCTTTTCGTAGAAGTGATAGCAGGTCAGCAAGGATTCTTGACTTGATACATTCAGATTTGTGTGGACCGATGTCATCTGTTTCTTTGAGAGGATATGAGTACTATGTGACATTCATCGATGATCATTCCAGGAAGATTTGGATCTACTTCTTGAAGAGCAAGAATTCTGAGGAGGTCTTGCAGAGGTTCCAAGAGTTCAAAGCTCTTGTGGAGAACCATTCAGGGAGGAAGATACGGGCTCTCAGATCGGATAACGGAGGTGAGTATACCTCCAAGGAGTTTGATGGATATTGCAGATAGGAGGGCATCAGGAGGCAGTTGACGGTTCCATACACTCCAAAGCAGAATGGAGTGGTAGAAAGGAAGAACAGGTCTATTGTTGGATTAGCCAGAGCTATGTTACATGACTAGTCACTTCCTTTCTTCCTTTGGGCAGAGGCATGCAGTACACCTGTTTATCTTCAGAACAGAAGTCCCCATCGTGCCGTGGGGAACATGACACTTGAGTAGTGTTTCATAGGCAAGAAGCCTATGGTCAGCCATTTTCACATATTTGGTAGTTTGACTTACTCTCATGTCCCTTTTGAGAAGAGGACAAAGTTGGAGCCCACCGCAGAGAAGGGAATCTTTGTGGGCTATGATGAGACTTCGAAGGTTTTTCGTATCTACCTTCTTTCTCAGAGGAAAGTTGTTGTGAGAAGGGAAGTGAAGTTTGCGGAGGAGTGAGCCTTTAGGAAGTCTAGAGAGTTGGAGCAGGGAGAACAACAGGTTCTTGCACCTTAGGTTGTTTCACAGGTACCGTCAGTGCAGCAGACAGGTTCACAGGTTTATGGAGTTATTGGACCACACAGTATGGGTACAGGTTCACCAGTTTCAGTGGTTCAATCAACAAGATCTTCAGGGACAGGTTTTGTTGGACCACACAGTATGGGTACAGGTTCACCAGTTTCAGTGGTTCAATCAACAAGATCTTCAGGGACAGGTTTTGGGTCTCAGATTACAGGTTCACCGTACAGAGGATCAGGATCACAGAGTTCACCAGTTGTTGGTACACCAGCTTCTAGTTCACAGGTTACTGGGGCTTCTACCCCTGGTAGTTCATTAGATGAGGACAGACCAGTGTGGGAGAAACCTTCAGGGAAGAAGAAGCCTAAGTTGCTTCGGGACACCCTGAAGGAAGCTCAGGAGTTTGGGACACCCAGGGAGCCTGTGAGGACTATTCAGATGCCCGACAGATTGGGCATGGCATTAGTGGCTAGTTTACGTGATTCAGAGCCTTCCACTTTTGAGGAGGCCTCCCAACATCATGTTTGGCGAGATGCCATGATGGATGAGTACCATTCCATCATGAAGAACGATGTTTGGGAGATAGTTCCGAGACCTGAAGGGAAGTCAGTGGTGACTTCTCGGTGGCTTTACAAGCTAAATCATGTTGCGGATGGGAGTGTGGAGAAGTACAAGGCCAGGTTTGTAGCGCGGGGGTTTTCATAGGTTGAGGGAGTGGATTATGAAGAAACCTTTGCGCTGGTTGCTCGGTATACTTCTATCAGGGTGTTGATTTCCAATGCGACGGAAATGGGTTGGAAGACCCATCAGATGGATGTGAAGACCGCATTTCTCAATGGAATCATACAGGAGGAGGTGTACGTTGAGTAACGTCAAGGATTTGAGATTCATGAGAGAGAGACTCATGTTTGCAGGCTGAAGAAAGCCTTGTATGGGCTGAAGCAAGCTCCTAGAGCTTGGTACTCCAAGATCGATTCTTACTTGCAGCGGATGGGGTTTTAGAAGAGTGAGTTTGATCTGAATCTCTATTTCATCATGGTTGGAGATGATCCGCTCATTCTTCTGTTATATGTGGATGACTTATTTATCACAGGAGAGAGACCCATTGCAGCTTGCAAGAATGATCTTGCTTCAGAGTACGAGATGGCCGACATTGGGTTGATGCACTATTTTTTGGGATTGGAGGTTTGGCAGGAGCCTGGACATATTTTCCTGTGACAGGGAAAGTATGTTGTTGATATTTTGAGGAGATTTAGGATGGAGGATAGTAGTCCAATGTCTACATCGATGGTCACCAACTGGAAGAAGCTTCATGCTTTTGAGGGAGAGTTGGTGGATCCTACACTACATTGTTAGCTCATTGGTTCTTCAATGTATCTGGTCAACCCTCAACCAAATTTGTGTTTTGCGGTGTGTTATCACATATATAGTAGCTAGGCTACCATATTCTATTTTTCAGACACAGTACATTTTTCAGCCAGATCTCTTACATATGAGATGCTGAGATGAGCATTTCTTATGGATCATTTTTGTATTAGTGGACTATTGTACTCTCCCATGCCAGGACCGAGTCTCAAGACACTTAGATTTGAGGACCGATATAGCCATTTATGTTATTTCAGAGCAGTAGTGGATGCCCAGTGTTATATCAGTACTTTCTCATTGGATATATGGTGTTTCAGATGGATTATATTGCATGGATATGACTCAGTATTTTATATGGTGTTATGGTTATTATTGCTCTTATATTGATTCTTGTGACATATATTGACTCGTGGTATTATGATCTGGCAGTCATATTTATATGGACTTGGTTGTATATTATACTATGTATTGATGTTCTTACTCTGGCTTTGAAGTTCTTGATCTATACTCATTGGTTTTACCCTCTTTAGGGAGAATAGAGGTATTCATTCCCACCATTGTTTTGGCTTGCTAGTGATTGGCTCCATCATTTCATTGTCTTCATCCATCCATTACCTTCCAGTTTAATTTTCAACCCGACTGACTTCTTGACTTGTGGCATGGAGGACCTTTTTCCCCGCTAGAACCTTTGTTGCACAAGCCTCCCTGTTTACATTGTGTCTTGGCTCTGAGTTGGTGACAAAACTTGCTTTTGGTAAGTTGGTTAGTATGCCTAAATCATTCTGGTCGGTTGTCCCGATGTTTGGCACTGTGCAGAATTCCCTCTAGTCACTTGAGATGTTGTTGGCTAAAACTGAAAGCTCATGTACTACTTTTATTGAAATATTAAATATGCCCCCATGGAAAATGAAAATTGTAAAACTGTGTTTCTTAACATATGTAAAAAGGGCAAGAGCAATGAAATGCTAAAATACCCTTTGAAGAGTATAAGAAAAGGTCCAAAAAGCAATGGTTAAAAAATGTTATATCAAAGAATTGCTGACCTTGTTAAAAATAAATATGGTCCGGATGAAAGCTGCGATTAGCTGTGCTTTTGAGCATTGGTGAAGTCCCAAAGGGTTCATATAGGCCAAAAAGGCCACAAAATAAAATGTGATCCTAATGAAATTGGATCAAGATTGATGTAGACATGATGCCTAAGTTGAATAAGCACTCTCTAAACAACTCGTCCATTTGTGAGGCACTGCCATTCCTTGTGTTGTTGTTTGTCCAGTATTGGTTATAGTGAGTTCTCCCTTTCCTTGTCCAAAGTGTCATGATGTTGAGTAGGAGGTCATCCTTTGCCTTAGCCTTGTTATTTCCACCTTTCACCCTTCACTAGCAAAATGACTACAGCTATGAAGTGAGTATAGTCTTGAAAGTTTGAGTCTAAGTAATAATAAATAAAGCCTGATATTTATAAGTATTTGTTGATGTACCGCCAGTGAAATGAATGCTACTTGTTGATTTTGTTACGTGAATGAGTTGTAGAGCATGGTTTAAACTCTTGACACTTGCAGTAGATTGATCTATTCTGAGTTATTATTGGTGTCTGATTATTCACAGATGGTTATATTGTTTATTGGTTATGATTGATGATCAGACAGAGACCTATGAGGGGTATGAGTATACACCTTTAATGGATTGGGACTCTCTGAGTCCAATGAGACAGTTTATTTCCAGTGCCGGGCACTTACAGATGTGATCAGGCTTATGCTACTTTTCTGATGCAGTTTTTCTTCACAGATTGATTTGTTTGAGCAGGGAGATGTTTCAGTTGGATCTCCTAGGGCGTTGTATGGGCATAGAGGGGTGTAGCCACTTGTTTGTACCATTGTATCCCCATCCTAGAGAGCTTGGAGAGCTCAATTTGACAACACAGGCACCCTAGGAGGCTGTTTTAGCAGCATCACATTTCCCGAGGCAGATTAAAAAATGATCAAATGGCTATTGAAGAAATCGATTTGGGCTACTGAGGCAAAGAAATGGCATGGGGTGAGTCACAATGATGAAAGTGATGTCTTCCACACCTTCTTCAGTAGTTTCAACATTTTATGGGGCCCGCACCTATTTTTGGGCAAATTTTATATATTTTCTGGAGGAGTAAACTTTCTACCCGACCATTTGCACAGATCGGACAACCGGGCTCGCATGAGCTTTCACATCACGCATTGCTGGTCGTCCGATCGGTGCAAATGGTTGGGTAGAAAGTTTACTCCTTTTCTGGAGCTTTTTGGTCAAGGAGGCACAAAAGTCAAAATTTTAAATTGTTATATTATTTATTGTGCCATGGGGACACCCAAACGGGGTTACTCAAACACTCCTTGGACCCACCATGTGCTTTCATTTATTTCTTGTTGAGTGGGTTACCTTTATTTGGGTGGTTTAAGTCCACTTTGGTAAATTATAATTATATTGGTCCATGTATTGTATGTTGAGCTCATCTCAACCATTGATTAGAACATTGTATCTTTTAATCTTAGCCACTCGTTTTGAAAGTGGTTAGGATTTGGTTATGATTGAGGTTCTCTCATTTCTATTTAAAGGAGAGAACTTCTCATTTGTCAGGGGTCTTGGGCTCTTGGATTTGAATAACAGAAAGACTTTTTTTGTGGAAATTTTTTGGATTTGCTTTGCATCTAATGTGCTCAAATGGTGATTAGCTTGTCTTCAGCGTACTAGCGTTGTGGAAATTCTCGTGAGATCTATTTTTTTTTGTGGCTATCATTGTTTTGTCTACAGGAGGGCGTTTTGGCTGGAGCGTTTTTGTAGGGGGACCTCAACTTGCTCGGTTCTCTTCGTCTTGGATCAGGGGGTTTTCATTAGTTTCATTGCGATCTATGATTACTTCATTTTACTGTCTTGTAGCATTCGGTTTCTTTATTTTGTATGTGCAAATCTGATATGGTTGACGTTTGCTCATGCAGGGTAGGGGGCATTTTGATGGCTTGGAGCTTGCATATGCCATAGAAATCACAGGGATCTTTCAGGATTGATCGGGATAGCTAGGATCGTCACTGTTACAGACTTCTACAAGCTTATCTAGGTAAGATCCATAGGTAAGTTCTTCTTTTTTGATCTTATTCCATTGTACCTTGCTGAAATTGAACTATTTTTTTGAAAACTCCTAAACCATAAAAACCAAAAAAATTAAATAATCAGGGAACTGTCTGATCTTTTGCCAAACCATTTATGGGTTTCATAGATCGGGCCTCCCCCTAACTAAATCAACTGGAACACTGGTCAAATTCCTCATAGATTGACCTAGATCTTATTTTTCAGCAGAAAATTGCATAACCCCCCACTGAAAAAATTGACCTGCTAGGGTTTTGAGTTTTTTTGATTTCTGACTTCACAGACGGATAGATCGGGTCTTGGGCAGTCCAAATCAACCCCAACGCTGTCAAGAGGCTCAATTGTTTGACCGGGATCTGAAAAATAGACTGAAACTACCCTAGCGTCCTCACTGAAAATTGGTCTTTTCCGGAAGTAGGTTTTTCTGAAATCTGACATGATGGGCTGATAGATCGGGTCCCAAGCATCCCAGAACACCCTCGATGCTGTGCTAATTCATCGTGGTTTGCCCTAGATCTGAAAAAATCAGTTTTCAGCCTCTTAGCGCCATCATCAGATTTTCCTGCTGTTTTCCTGATCTGGGCTTGTAGATCAGGTCTCCCTGATCTCTTCTCATCCTCAACGCTGAGCCATCAGCCTTCCAGTACCCCCTAAAGCTTCAGATTTGTCTTCCTAGGCCCTAGCGCTAGCCATCTACTGAGTTGGGTTTCCTGTACCTTGGCTTTTTCTGGATCAATTGCTTTCTGGTTTTGTAGATCAAGGTGTTTCCCAAGTGGGTTTCCTGAAACGTTGTCTTACTGCTGACTCCATTGCCAATGCATACAAAGCACTGATCTCCAAGCTAGCGCTGCCCTTAGGCTCTTAGCCTTTGCCATCTACCAACATTCACTGATAGCTCAAACACCTTTTACTGAGTCTGATTTCTAGGTACTGGATAGTCCCAACTCTATTCGTGCTTGCCCTGTCATAGTTACGTTTCCCAAGACAGTTGTTAGTACCTAAACCCTAGAGCTAGGGTTCCCATTCACCTTGCACCTTAAGTACCTTGAAACCCCATCTGATCTTCTTCTGGTGTCTAGGTTCGATCTCTCCTGTCGGGAGCAGATCCGGGTCTCCCCCATTGTTGTCTTGGACTAGGATAACCTACAGTGAAGGCTGCCTTGATTGACGTGATAACCATCCATTTGGGATTCTAGGCAGTCGTGGTTCCACCCCTTAGTTGCTTGCCCCTCTACCATCCATTCTGGATCCACCCTAAGCAGGCAACTACAAGGCAGGTGATAACATTTTGGCGCCGTTGCCGGGGAGGTAGAGGCCTACCTTGGTTCAACATACCTCACCTTTCCATACGACATATCTTTTTCGGTGAATTACTTGTGTGGTTCACCCTGCGACTCCACATCGCGACTCCACTGAGGATCGCACCCAGCGTATAAATTCTAAAGTCATGTCTTACACTAAAGAAAGTGATTCAGAGAACGATATAATGTCGAGAATGATGGTTGAAATGAGCAAGCTCATACAAAGCTTATATAGTTTAGTTTTAAATCAACAGAAACAGAACGCGAGACGGGATGAGCATTTCCACAAATTTTCCCAGAGAGTGTATGCCAATAGTTTTTCCCACTATGTCAGCGAAAGCACTTGTTGATAATCAGGTCGTGACAAGAAGTAGCATAAGGAATTTAGACAGTAATAAGCTTGTCACAAGAAAGAATTCTCTTGAGCAAAGGAGTACGGTTGATAAGAATCCTTCATCAAGTAGTCCTCACAGGGGCATCTTGAAAAGGAATGAGCACCCTCAAGAAACCAAGAAGGAAGTAAGCCCAAATTTTATTAAACCTAACCACAAAGCAAACATCCCTAGTAAAGTGGTTCCTCTTGTGGTATAGGGTAGTCTGAATACGAATATTCTAAGAAAACTTTCTGGATCTTCAGTTATGATGTCATTGAAAGACCTCATAACCATCCCTTCTGTCAGAGTTCAGGTAATGCAGTTAATGGGATTGAAGGCAAGTGACAAAGAACAAGAGAAATTGTGTGACCTAAATATTGATTTGAGTTAGCTCATATCCAAACCAAATATTCTCGTACCTCTTAATGAAGTGCTGAAGGTCCCCTCTTTGTTTAGCCAAGCTACTAAGTTTCTAGGGATCAAGCCTAAGATGAAAGCTCTTGAGAGGTCGACACCCAAAAAGGACTCTCCCGTAATGATCCAGAGTGTATCCAGTAGTGATGATGATCATCCCCCATTTTTCATAGCCTTAGAAATAAACCAGTTGATACTTCACAATTGCATGTTAGACTTAGGAGTAGAAGTTAACATCATGCCACTTAGGGTAATGGAGTAGCTAGAGCTAAGGCCTTCTTGGAAATTCAACAACATATGTGGAATGGATTCTCGACCTGTTGAGTCTAAAGGAGTAATTGAAAATTTAAGTATGAAACCGACAGCATACCCAAAGATTCAAATAAACATGAATGTCTTAGTCTTAGACATACCGGATACATGGGGAATGTTGTTGTCTAGAGAATGGGCTGCTAAGCTAGGAGGAAGCATCCAGATGGACCTTTCATATGCCATCATCCCTATTGGAGAAAGTGCATTGTACAGATTAATGAATGAAAAGCCTATGAATGAGCATGTCGAAACACCTGAACATCTTTTTGAGGAAGCCATGAGGCCTACAGAAGAGGTTGGAAATTACATGGTAATGGCAAACTATTGGGAAGAGCCTCGTCATCATCCTTTTCCCCCCAGCCAAGTATGGAAGATGCATTTCGATGGAGCTAAGTCTAGACATGGTGCCGGAGCAGGAATTGTCCTTATTTCCCCTTCTGGAGAAGAAAAGTGTTTCTCTTTTCGTTTAGAGTTTGAAGCCACAAATAATGTAGCAGAGTATGAAGCTTTACTTTTGGGATTAGAGATTGCCCGAGAAAAAATCAAATCCCTGAGTGTCATAGGTGATTCTGATTTAATTATGTCCCAGGTTAAAAATCAATTTGCGTCCAAAAACAATAGACTTAAGGATTATAGAAATGCTGTGTGTGATACCATTGAAATGTTCGATGCCTTTGCAATCCAAGCAGTTCCAAGAGAGGATAACACCTTAGCTGATGCGCTATCAGTGATAGCATGCACTTTTGAAGTCCCAGATTACCTCAAAGAAAAGGAGTGTAAAGTCGAAGTGTTGTTTAGACCATCAGTCCCCGATAATCAGGATCATTGGCAGGTCTTTGACAATGATGCCCAAATCATTGATTTCTTACAAAACACAGATAATTTTCAGAATTGCAGTGTTAATTTGGAAGACAAAATGAATGACTCATCAATGCAGGATGTTGAAGTTATGAATTTGGCAATCCCGTTGGAGAAGAATTTCAATAGACATGATGAATATCGGGGTAAAAGAGCAGAGCCTGTAGATGAGATCCTAGAGGTGAAAATTGGAAGCTTCGTTTCTCCTAAAATGATTAAAATTGGAAAGAATGCCTCCCCAAAAGAAAGGAGGGCCATAGAAGACCTAATTAGGGAATACAAGGATGTTTTTGCTTGGACTTATGATGATCTCAAGACTTTTGATCCTGCCGTCATTGAGCATACTATTCCTTTGAATGAAGGAAGAAAGCCCTATAGGCAGAAGTTGCGAAATATTAACCCCAAGTTGGCTCCTTTGATAAAAAAGGAACTGGAAAAGATGCTAGCTACTGGAATCATCCGACCAGTCCGACACACCACTTGGGTATCTAACCTGGTAATTGTGAGAAAGAAGAGCGGAGAAATCAGGATATGCATAGATTTTAGAAATCTGAATCAAGCATCTCTCAAGGATAATTATCCTTTGCCAAATATGGAGAACTTGCTGCAAAGTGTTACAGGCGTAGGTATGCTATCAATGTTAGATGGATTCTCAAGGTACAACCAAGTACGGATAAAGAAGGAAGATAGAGAGAAGATGACTTTCACAACTCCATGGGGAACTTTTGAGTACGTAAGAATGCCTTTTGGATTATTAAATGCTGGTTCAAGTTTTCTTGGGCTATGGACCAGGCATTTGATGATCTTGTTGGAAAAATTATCGCTATATATCAAGATGACTTAACTGTTTTCTCAAAAGAGCGGGATGATCATGTGAAACATCTAAAGAAAGATTTTGAGCGATGCTGGAAATTTGGTATATCATTAAACCCAAAGAAATCCACATTTGGAATCGATGAAGGAAAGCTAGTAGGGCATATTGTATCAAAAGAAGGTATTAGGTTGGATCCTGAGCGTGCCCAAGCCATTAATGCTATTGTTGCACCCCATAATATTGCTTCCCTGCAATCATTCTTTGGGAAAATAAATTTTGTCCGGAGATTTATTTCGAATTTAGCAGAGTTGGCCAAGCCTTTAAATGCCCTTCTTAAGAAAGATACCAAGTTCATCTGGGATGAAACCTACGAAAACGCATTCATGAAGCTCAAGAAAGCTATTTCAACCGCTTCTGTTTTGGCATGCCCTGATTTATTCATACGCCTCTAAGGATGCTATTGCTGGAGTTCTGTTACAAAAGAACGATGAGAAACATGAGCAACCCATAGCTTTCATGAGTAAGAACTTGAGAGATGCTGAATTGAAATATACTACTACTGAAAAACAAGCCTATGCTCTAGTCAAAGCCTTAAAGCATTTCAGAGCTTACATAGGGTATTCTAAAATCAAAGCGTTTGTGCCATATCAAGCAGTTAAGGATGTTTTATCACAAGCAGATGGTATAGGAGTTAGAGGGAATTGGATCTCACGTATCCAAGAATATGATTTAGAGATCACACCTATCAAAATTGTGAAAGGTCAAGGCTTAGCTCAATTATTGACCGAGAGAGGTAACAGTCAGGCGGTAAACCTGGTGAACGAGCGGGAGTCTCATATTTTGCATATTGATGAAAATCATGAGTGGTATAGGGACATTATTTACTTTCTGAGAAATTTGTCTTGCCCTGATCATCTGGTGGATCACTAGAGAAGAGCCCTAAGGTTAAAAGCAGAAAAGTATACATTAACTCAGGATGGTATTGGTTGGAGAAATCTTGATGGAATAATTTTGAAATGTGTTAATGAAGAGGAATCCAAGATCATCATCAAGGAAATGCATGTTGGCATGTGCGGTGGACATTATGCACCCAGAACTAATGCTGCAAAGATTATGAGAGCAGGATATTATTGGCCAACCCTTTTTAAGGATGTGCACTCTTTTGTAAGAACATGACAGGAATGTCAGTTTTTCTCAGGAAAGCCAAGATTGCGAGCATTACCACTAAACCCAGTTGTAGTTGAATCTCCTTTTCAGCAGTGGGGTATGGACTTCATCGGGCCTTCATAAGTATATCCTGACTTGCACTGATTACTTTACTCGATGGGTCAAGGCCATACCCACTAAGAATTGCACAGCTGCTGTAGTCGTCAAATTCTTGGAAGAAAACTGTGTCTCGATATGGGTGCCCTATCAAGATAACCACTGACAATGCTAAAGCCTTTAGTAAAGTAGAGATGTCAACCTTTTGCATGAATCACGGTATTACACTATCCCATTCATCTAATTATTATCCCCAGGGAAATTTTCTTGCTGAATCCTGTAATAAGAATTTAATTAAGCTTTTGAAAAGAATGGTGGGAGAAAACAAGAGAAGCTGGGATAGCAAATTAAAATATGCACTATGGGCTGATCGAACAACGGTAAAAAGAATCACAGGCAAAGCCCCTTTTGAGCTGGTCTATGGACAAGATTGTAGGCTTCCAATTAATATGCAAATCCCCGTATATGAGTTGTTACAACAATGTACCTCAGATCAAGAAGCTTTTCAGGCAAGAATCGACAAGTTAGTTGAACTTGATGAAGTGAGAAGGATGGCATTTGACAAGATGGTCATTGAGCAGGAGAGAGTAAAAGGAACTTTTGATCAAAGAACACGAGATGTAAAGTTTGGGATAGGAGACATAGTTTTGCTGTGGGATAAAGTAAAAGAAAAACTTGGAAAGCATGGAAAATTGGAAAAGATAGGGACGGGTCCTTATCGAGTATCTAAGAAGCTGGAAAGGGATCGCTTTATTTGGAAACATTGGACGGGGATGAATTTGAGCTTCCAGTAAACGGGCTCTTGCTAAAGCATTATTTCCCACCCATTGCATGAATCCCACTTTGCCTGGTAGAGTAGAGGAGGTAGGACCTGAATAAGCCTTTCCCGGCAGTAGTATAGAGTTTTGCTTAGTTGTCTGAAGCTCACCTTTGAAGCTCTTAGTATAATTTTGTTTTCCTGCACAAGAAAAATCAAACTTTTACTGAAAGTTATGGTTATAGATTAGATTTATTTTCTACTTTCATGCATTTTTATTTTTCAGTATTTTGTATATTACCCACATATTGTTTTGACGACCGGTCTGTGAGTTTGGTATAGCTCTGGACATGTTGTAGGTAGTCAGGTACATTTTGGTAGCGGTTGCAGAGCTGGATGGACGGATCGAGGATGTGGGAAGCAGAGTGCGAGGACCAGAGATTCTGAGGTTCTCAAGCGCTCTTTTCAGCAGAGCACTTGTCCCAGCTAGAGCTAGATGTTATCACATAATAGTAGCCAGGCTACCATGTTCTATTTTTCAGACACAGTACATTTTTCAGCCAGATCTCTTACATATGAGATGTTGAGATGAGCATTTCTGATGGATCATTTTTGTATTAGTGGACTATTGTACTCTCCCATGCTAGGACCGAGTCTCGGGACACTCAGATTTGAGGACCGATATAGCCATTTATGTTATTTCAGAGCAGTAGTGGATGCCCAATGTTATATCAGTACTTTCTCATTGGATATATGGTGTTTCAGATGGATTATATTGCATGGATATGACTCAATATTTTATATGGTGTTATGGTTATTAATGCTCTTATATGGATTCTTGTGACATATATTACCTTGTGGTATTATGCTCTGGCGGTCATATTTGTATGGACTTGGTTGTATATTATACTATGTATTGATGTCCTTACTCTGGCTTTGAAGTTCTTGATCTATACTCATTGGTTTTACCCTCCTTAAGGAGAATAGAGGTATTCATTCCCACCATTGTTTTGGCTTGCTAGTGATTGGCTCCATCATTTCATTGTCTTCTTCCATCCATTACCTTCCAATTTAATTTTCAACCCGACTGACTTCTTGACTTGTGGCATGGAGGACCTTTTTCCCCGCTAGAACCTTTGTTGGACAAGCCTCCCTGTTTACATTGTGTCTCGGCTCTGAGTTGGTGACAAAACTTGCCTTTGGTAAGTTGGATAGTATGCCTAAATCATTCTGGTCGGTTGTCTCGATGTTTGGCACTGTGCAGAATCTCCCCTAGTCACTTGAGATGTTGTTGGCTAAAACTGAAAGGTCATGTACTACTTTTATTGAAATATTAAATATGCGCCCATGAAAATGAAAATTGTGAAACTGTGTTTCTTAACATATGTAAAAAGGGCAAGAGCAATGAAATGCTAAAATACTCCTTGAAGAGTATAAGAAAAGGTCCAAAAAGCAATGGTTAAAAAATGTTAATATCAAAGAATTGTCGACCTTGTTAAAAATAAATATGGCCCGGATGAAAGCTGCGATTAGCTGTGCTTTTGAGCACTAGTGAAGTCCCAAAGGGTTCATATAGGCCAAAAAGGCCACAGAATAAAATGTGATCCTAATGAAATTGGATCAAGATTGTTGTAGACATGATGCCTAAGTTGAATAAGCACTCTCTAAACAACTTGTCCATTTGTGAGGCACTGCCATTCCTTGTGTTGTTGTTTGTCCAGTATTGGTTATAGAGAGTTCTCCCTTTCCTTGTCCAAAGTGTCACGATGTTGAGTAGGAGGTCATCCTTTGCCTTAGCCTTGTCATTTCCACCTTTCACCCTTCACTAGCAAAATGACTACAGCTATGAAGTGAATATAGTCTTGAAAGTTTGAGTCTAAGTAATAATAAATAAAGCCTGATATTTATAAGTATTTGTTGATGTACCGCCAGTGAAATGAATGCTACTTGTTGATTTTGTTACGTGAATGAGTTGTAGAGCATGGTTTAAACTCTTGACACTTGCAGCAGATTGATCTATTCTGAGTTATTATTGGTGTCTGATTATTCACAAATGGTTATATTGTTTATTGGTTATGATTGATGATCAGAGAGAGACCTATGAGGGGTATGAGTATACACCTTTGATGGATTGGGACTCTCTGAGTCTAATGAGACGGTTTATTTCCAGTTCCGGGCATTTACGGATGTGATCAGGCTTATTCTGCTTTTCTGATGCAGTTTTTATTCACAGATTGATTTGTTTGAGCAGGGAGATGTTTCAGTTGGATCTCCTAGGGCGTTGTATGGGCATTGGGGGGTGTAGCCACTTGTTTGTACCATTGTACCCCCATCCCAGAGGGCTTGGAGGGCTCAATTTGACAACGCAGGCACCTTAGGAGGCTGTTTTAGCAGTATCACGTTTCCCGAGGTAGATTAAAAAATGATCAAATGGCTATTGAAGAAATCGATTTGGGCTACTGAGGCAAAGAAATGGCATGGGGTGAGTCATAATGATGAGAGTGATGTCTTCCGCACCTTCTCCAGTAGTTTCAGCATTTTATGGGGCCCGCACCTATTTTTGGGCAAATTTTATATATTTTCTGGGTCTTTTTGAGAGACCCACGATTTCCTCAAGGAGGCACAAAAGTCAAAATTTTAAATTGTTATATTATTTATTGTGTCACGGGGACACCCAAATGGAGTTAGTCAAACACTCCTTGGACCCACCATGTGCTTTCATTAATTTCTTGTTGAGTGGGTTACCTTTATTTGGGTGGTTTAAGTCCACTTTGGTAAATTATAATTATATTGGTCCATGTATTGTATGTTGAACTCATCTCAACCATTGATTAGAACATTGTATCTTTTAATCTTAGCCACTCGTTTTGAAAGTGGTTAGGATTTGGTTATGATTGAGGTTCTCTCATTTCTATTTAAAGGAGAGAGCTTCTCAATTGTCAGGGGTCTTTGGCTCTTGGATCTGAATAATAGAAAGACTTTTTTCTGTGGAAATTTTCTGGATTTGCTTTGCATCTGATGTGCTCAAATGGTGATTAGCGTGTCTTCAGCTTACTAGCATCGTGGAAATTCTCGTGAGATCTATTTTTTTTTTGTGGCTATCATTGTTTTGTCTACAGGAGGGCGTTTTGGCTGGAGCGTTTTTGTAGGTGGACCTCAACTCGCTCGGTTCTCTTTATCTTGAATCAGGGGGTTTTCATTAGTTTCATTGCGATCTATGATTACTTCATTTTACTGTCTTGTAGCATTCGGTTTCTTTATTTTGTATGTGTAAATCCGATATGGTTGACGTTTGCTCATGCAGGGTAGGGGGCGCTTTGATGGCTTGGAGCTTGCATATGCCATAGAAATCATGGGGATCTTCCAGGATTGGTCGGGATAGCTAGGATCGTCACTGTTACAGACTTCTAAAAGCTTATCTAGGTAAGATCCACAGGTAAGTTCTTCTTTTCTGATCTTATTCCATTGTACCTTGCTGAAATTTAACTATTTTTCTGAAAACTCCTAAACCATAAAAACCTTAAAAATCAAATAATCAGGGAACCGTCCGATCTTTTGCCAAACCATTTCTGGGTTTCATAGATCGGGCCTCTCCCTAACTGAATCAACTGGAACGTTGGTCAAATTCCTCATAGATTGACCTAGATCTGATTTTTCAGTAGAAAACTGCATAACCCCCCCCACTGAAAAAATTGACCTGCTAGGGTTTTGAGTTTTTCTGATTTTTGACTTCACAGACGGATAGATAGGGTCTTGGGCAGTCCAAATCAACCCCAACGCTGTCAAGAGGCTCAACAGTTTGACTGGGATCTAAAAAATAGACTGAAACTGCCCTAGCGCCCTCACTGAAAATTGGCCTTTTTCGGAAGTAGTTTTTTCTGAAATCTGACATGATAGGTTGATAGATTGGTTCCCAAGCATCCTAGAACACCTTCGACGCTGTACTAATTCATCCTGGTTTGCCCTAGATTTGAAAAAAATTAGTTTTCAGCCTCCTAGCCCCATCATCAGATTTTGACTTTTCTAGATCTGATTTTCCTGTTGTCTTCCTGATTTGGGCTTGTAGATCAGGTCTCCCTGATCTCTTCTCATCCTCAACACTGAGCCATCAGCCTTTCGGTACCCCCTAAAGCTTCAGATTTGTCTTCCTAGGCCCTAGCGCTAGCCATCTACTGAGCTGGGTTTCCTGTACCTTGGCTTTTTTTGACCAATTGCTTTTTGGTTTCGTAGATCAAGGTGTTTCCCAAGCAGGTTTCCTGAAACGTTGTCTTACTGCTGACTCCATTGCCCAATGCATACAAAGCACTGATCTCCAAGCTAGCGCTGCCCTTAGGCTCTTAGCCTTTGCCATCTACCAACATTCACTGATAGCTCAAACACCTTTTACTGAGTCTGATTTCTAGGTACTGGATAGTCCCAACTCTATTCGTGCTTGCCCTGTCATAGTTACGTTTCCCAAGACAGTTGCTAGTACCTAAACCCTAGAGCTAGGGTTCCCATTCACCTTGCACCTTAAGTATCCTGAAGCCCCATCTGATCTACTTTTGGTGTCTAGGTTCGATCTCTTCTGTCGGGAGCAGATCCGGGTCTCCCCCATTGTTGTCCTAGACTAGGATAACCTACAGTGAAGGCTGCCTTGATTGACGTGACAACCATCCATTTGGGAGTCTAGGCAGTCGTGGTTCCACCCCTTAATTGCTTGCCCCTCTACCATCCATTCTAGATCCACCTTAAGCAAGCAACTACAAGGCAGGTGATAACACGGTGAACACTCAGTCAGTTCATGGTTGAGCCTAGGAGAGTGCATTGGGTAGCTGCAAAACATGTGTTGTGTTACCTTGCAGGGACAGTGGAGTATGGTCTGGACTACAGGAGGTCAGATGGGATCAGGTTGATTGGCTCCACAGCTTTAGATTGGGCAGGCAGTGTGGCGGACCGGAAGAGCACTTTTGGATGCTGTTTCAGTTTGGGCTTGGCAGCAGTGTCATGGTTCAATCGGAAGCAAAGGTCTATGCTTTAAGTTCTGCAGAGGTTGAGTATCTGGCAGCTAGTCAGACCACTTGCGAGGCGCTGTGGCTTCGCAAGTTGCTGGTGAATTTATTTGATCAGGAGCCGAGGCCTATGGTGATCTACTGTGACAATCAGAGTTGCATTCAACTCTTTGAGAATCCAGTATTTCATGACCGGTCAAAGCATATTGAGATCAGGTATCATTTCATCCGAGATTATGTTCAGAGAGGAGCAATGACTTTATAGTACATTTCCACTGATGAGTAGGTTGCAGATATTCTGACAAAATCTTTGGGGAGGGGCAAGTTTGTCTTCTTCAGAGACAAGTTGGGTGTGGTGTAGAACACCTTCCTCGGTAAGAGGGAGTGTTGATTTTTGCACCTAGCAAAGTGTTCCCCTAGGCAACTTTAGCCTTAGTCACTTAAAAGGGGAAAATAAAGTGACCCTTGCATTAAATGAGTTGAGATGAGCATTTAATTAGACTTTAGAGAATAAAGTCATTTTTTGGAAAATTTAAGTGAGGTGAGTGAATTTAATTTTTAAATGAGATTTATGAGCATTTAATCTCATCCACTCATCTCATCTAATCTCCACCGTTGGATTAGATGAACCCTAGGGTTCTCACCAAAAGGGCAAGGAAAGGCCATTTCACTCACTTTTGCAGATTGAAGTGAGAAGAGGAGAGAAGAGAGAGGAGGCACAGATTTCGAGGAAATTGAGTTTCCAAGCAACACGAAAATCGAGGTGAAGGTTTTGGTATAGCGCACATCCCAAGGTGTTTGTACAATGCATTTTTTGAGGGCACAGTTTTCGAGGCAAGTCTCGGCACGAATCTCGAGAAGGCAGACACAGATTGTATGGACCTCGAAAACTGTGTTGTGTACGGCCTCGGTTTGTACCTTTTTGCGCAAAAATCGAGCAAAAATTTCTGGACAGATTCCGAGGCCGTGGGTACAGAAATCCAGAGATTGTTTTGGCTCAGATTTCGAGGCTCAGTTTTGGCACAAAAATGGAGGAGGCATTTTGGCATAAAAATCGAGAAAGTCTGGGTGCATTTAATGCAGTCTAGATAAGTTATACTTCTGCTGTGCTTGCTATTCCATTTTTACTGAAGAAATAAAAATACTCTCTCCTAATAGGTTTTCCCCTTGTGGGTTTTTCTTGGGCATGTTGCCAAAAATTTACTGTGTCTGAAAATTTCATGGTGTGCATTTATTTCATTTTCTGTTATTGAAGTTAAGTTATAGCAGTGTTTATATCAGTCTGAAATTTTATGTTATTTTTGGGTTGGGCATTAAACTGAGATAATTTTTTGACATTTAAACCGACGGCTGAAACTGAGAAAAACTTAGATGTAGCACATGGTTTAGGACAGGCATTAGAGTCCTTGTAGGCTTGTAGGAGCATTTGGAAACATCTTGTCAAGTGCCCTTGCATTAGAGCCTTGTTTGTGAATGACATCATCTTGGAACTTAACATCTGTACCCTTAGAGTGTAGCGCTTTACATTTGTGAGCCTACTTGTGTTTGTATTAGGTTGCTTGTAAGGGTTTAGGTCCACAAAGTATTGTTGGTCGCCCTTACCTCATATATATTAAGGAAGGAGAGTCCTTTTATCATTGTCATTGTACTCTTTTCTTTGTACTTGCCTTCTTGGATTAAGGTGGTAGGGTTCATGAGGAAACTCTTGGAGTTATTATGAAGAAGAGGGAGGACATCTTTGTTGGAGGATTCTTGTGAGATACAAGTGTTTACTCTTGTGAGCTAAGTCACCTGACACGAAGACACGGGACACGGAGGACACGGAAAAACGAGTATCCGACACGGACACGGCGACCCCCGGAATCAGGACACGGAGGACACGTTATATATAATTATTAATATTAAAAAAAATATATATATATATTATACAAATTACTGTAATAGAGAAAATATTGAATCTTGATAGTAGATATTGATTCAAATAACAGATGTATAGTTCAGAGACAAGTT
>LPNX010744440.1:26750-71953 GCA_001517045.1 Pseudotsuga menziesii
TTCATAGGACACGTGTCCTAAAATCAAGACACGTTAGGACACGTTTCAAAAGAGTGTCGGACACGCGTTGACCACGTGTCCCAGGGATAAGACACGTTTTGACCACGTGTCAGACACGTACCGTAGCGTGTCTTCACGTGGACACCGCGGATACGGACACGTGGGCCAGTATGGACGTGTCAGGTAACTTAGCTTGTGAGGAAGACATTGGATATGGTGATCTAATCATCACATCCCCGGTCATCTTATGTTAGATATGTGAGAAGAGGAGTGCACTAGTCTCTCTCTCATCCTTGTTCTTCATCTTTGTATTTCTCTCTCTTGTCTTCGAGGTGTGAGGGTTTCTTGGAGTTTTGGAGCATCTTGAATACGAGGTTAGGGTATTATCCCTTGGACACATTGGAGCTAGGGTTTTGTTACTAAACCCTAGATTGTATTGGTTAAAGAGTAGAAAAGAGGGTTTTGGAGACCTAGATAAGATAAGATAATTGTATTAGTGCCCATTGAATGACCCCAAAGTAGGTCAATGGGACTAGAGGATACATCCGGTAAGGGTACAATGTTGTAGTGCGAAAGCAACTCCTGAAAAATGTTGAAAGCAATTTAAAGAAAGATACATGAAGTAAAAGTATCGCCTAGATAGGTATTTGACTAAACTAATCGCCAGGCCTACCCAAGTGTATATAGCATTATCATAGGTGTGCTAGTACAAAGTGAGAGTGTCCCCAACTAAATTGGACAACTCGATACTAGTAGAGAGAGAGAGAGAGAGAGAGAGAGAGAGAGAGAGACTTGAAGATAGAGATGGCACCCATGATGTAAAGGACTCTTGGGTATGATGATAAAGGGCGATGGGGGTGATTGGGGAATGGCTCCCGTTGGAGTCCTTAGGCAACATAGTGGGATTTGTCAGTACAACCCTGGGGGGATGTAGAAGCGAGGAAACCTTCTCCTACCATTTGAGGTTGAAGGGAAGATGCTCCAAATAGATCTTTGGCTACTCAGTTGGGGCTGGGAGGGGCTCTGATGGGCACGAGGTCCCTTGTTTGGAATTTGTTTGCAGTTGATCCGTTTTCCACTATGAGGGTGTGTGGTCGGATGTGTTACGCGCCTGAGCAACTACAGTGTTCCAGCAAGGCTGAACCTAGAGCAGGGGACCAAATTTTTTGATTGTACAAGCCAAAGTAGGATTTATTGTATGGATATTTGGTTTGAGGGCTATTTACCCCTTGGTTTGGACATGGACAACCCCCTTGGTTTCACTCTCAGAGGCTAAGTCACACGGTTCGGGTTTGGGTTCGGGTTCGGCGACCTTTAAGTTCGATTCGGGTTCGAATTTTTCGATGAGGTTCGGATGAGGTTCGTCATTAGGTTCGGCTATATACAGTTAAAAATAAATAAAAAAATAAAGTTTTTATATTTACCTCAACATAAATAATAACACAAACAGTTATAAATAACCATAACAAGTGTATATGATCACTTTCAACTAGTATGCACAGTTTATAGTCCTAAATTTGCTTGTGTAAATATCTCTAAAGTCCATTTCAACATTTCAAAATCAAACATTTCTCATTGCACTCCATTATAACAAGATAAATTATCATTAAATTAATAAGAATGTAGGTAAGTAATATAAAAAGCAAAAACGATATATTTTTTTAAAAGTATAGACAAAAGTTTTTCATTACAAATAAAAAACCGTGACACCGATCTTAAATGGAGGAAACCTTGCATCGTGGCCCGCGTATCATTCCTGAGCGTTGTGCAGTTGAGCATCGTGGCCCGCATATCATTTACCGAGCATTGTGCAGGTCATCCGGAGCTAAACAGCGTTCCACTGGATGTCGAGTCCCGGCCTTGGTATCAGCTCGGTATAAATCGGCCCTTGTTCTTACGGATCCATTTCACGCCCATGAACCATGATTCCAAGCTATCTCTTTCCCTATGCTCTGGCTGCTTCTAGCTTCGTCTGCTATCTTTGCTGGTTAAACCCCGCCCGGCTTTTCCATCTCGATCCAAGGGTCAACGAAGTGACGCCCGAGGGTAGAGTCGTCCATCAATATTTTCAATTGTGCAGCGGACGAGGGTCGAGAAATACACAGACACATCACATTCGGTGAGGGTGGAGACGTATCGCATCCGACGAGGGTGGAGACAGTTGACAAGCAACGGAAGGAAAAAAACCCCGAAAACAGTGAAATCGATGATCCTAGATTCCGTTTTGAGGTTCACCGAACCTACACGAACCTAAATTTTTTTTTTAGGTTCGACGAACTTCGAACCTGATGGTTGAAGTTCGCCGAACCCTGTGACTTAGCTTAGAGGTACATGTCTTAGTGGCTTTGTTGACTGCCCCTTCGGTGTGATGATATCTCCACCATGCAGGGCTTTATGCCCATGGGTTGGTGCTTCGAGGCTTTTCGGGGTGACCCATTGGGGCACATGCTCATCCTGGTTATTTGACTTGCAAAGGTGATTGCGCTTTGTAAGAAATAGGCAGTTATTGAACTGTTTCTTCCATCTACCAAACTATTTATTCCATATGTGTTGTTGTAAGAGCTTATTGCAAAGTTCATCAAACTTCATAACAACACCTGTAGAGGTGATGTTCTCAATAAAGTTTTCATAAGCACCTGGTATGCTTTTCAACGTGATTACCATTGTGCCTTCTTCATCCATTTGTGCTCAATGGCAACCAGTAGTTCTCGGATATCCTTGATCGTTAGTATGTTCTCTTGTAATGAGGCACTTTCATCCATCGTAATTGAGAATATATTCTTTTAGGAAGAAGGCTTGTACCTTTTCAGAGGTCTCATGCGAATATTTCAGTTGCTTTCAAATATCTACTGAAGCCTTCTTAGCTTGGACCTCAAGAAGCATAGCATCTGTTATAGATAACTTAAGCAGCATTAGTGCTTCTCTATCTCGCTTATCAAACTTGTCTTGGTCTCTATATACAACTGTGGGGCAGGTATCGATACTGAGGACGATTTTAGCCAAGCACTTGTATTGAAGAATGACCAACATATGTTGTTTCCATGTATTGTAGTTCTTGCTAGAGAACCTCTAGTTATCTTCCAACATGATGTTGGTTAAAGAGGTCATAATGATAAGTCACAAATGCACTAAAATGTACTGAAATAAAATAAAATGCTGAAAAGTACTTGTCAAATCACTATATCTTGGCTCTAACTCACTGTAGCAGCCACATATTGCTTATCATTCATCAACATGCAGACTTTGTTCCCACATACAATTCAAAAACATGCAGATTTTGATAAATCTACTCAAAATTAGCCCACACAAATCTAGTGAAATCTACTCACAAACAACTCAAAAACAATTAGATCAATGTTGGACACAATGGCCACACTGAGAGGGGGGTGAATCAGTGTGAGTGCAACTTAAACTTTTTACTTTCAATTGATCAATTAGAGTTTATCAAGCATTATGTTATCATCATATTCATCAGCTAAGTCAACCATGAGTCATAAGCACAATAATCACATCAAGAGAGACACAAGAATATAGGTAATTTTAATCTTTATTTATGGTAATAGAAGACTACAATCTTTTCAATTACAATAAACACCAACTAATGAAAAGAACACTAACTCTCATAACAGGCAGCAGCCTGGTTTTCTTAGCTCCAACTAAGAAAGGGTTGAGGAGTCCAATCCTCAAGTGCAAGAATTAGCTTGCATAAATCTTTGCTCATGTACCTCTGCACAACAACACCTCAGTCCACAATCCAACTCAATCAACTGTTGCTTGTCAATCTGCTCACCACTCTTTGCAATCTGCTCATCAATACTACTGGTTAATCTTCTCTGCTCATCACTCTTTGCAATCTGCTTATCAACACTGCTGCCACACTGCCAAGTCATCAAGATCTGCTCAATACACTGCTGCTGCCATTTGTCATGTCTTCTTCACTTTGTCACTGGTCATGTCTTGGCTGAGATCATCAAGGAGTATGCATGAAGTATGCACCATCATCAACAAGTATGTCGAGCATCAAGGTTTGACATGTCATCAAGTTCTGCAAATGTCATCTTCTAGTGCAGTCATGCATCAACATCATGGAGTGTAAGTATGCAACATCATGTGCACCAAGTATGCTTATCAAAGCATCATAATAATGTAAACAATGAATGGAGTATGTATCAACATAAATCCTCACACATCACCGTATATCTACATCATCATTGTTCAACTGTGTGCTGGTTAGACTCCAAACAGATGTTACCAAACTTATCATAGTATGCATCATCGTGTCATCATAGTGTTCATCATAATATCATCATCATAGTGTGTAGCATGCATCATCATTGTGTATGAATCATTACACATCACAATCATCATACATTTTTACCACTGTACTCTTTTCAATATGAAGGCTCCAACATACCTTTCATAAGCTGTGCAACATCGTCAACAATACTGACTTAAGCCGTGGGTTTCAAGAACTTCTACAAAAAGCTTCTTCACCATGACAAGAAGCTTCATGGACTTCTTCAACCACTTCAACCACGCAAGAGGACCTCCAGGGGTCAAGATTCATCATGCCACCTCCTGTGGGGTTTCCAGGCCTTCTCCTAGGGTACCATGACCCCATCAAAGCATGAATGACCACATAATGGGTCATTAATGCTTCTTCAACCAATCAAGGGCTTCTCCATCATCCACAAGGGCTTCAACACCATCTCCAGGGTCTTCAGCATCGTCAACAAGGTGGTGGATCCAAGATCCAACCTTGTGGGTACAGGGACCTTGTAAACTGGATACAAGGTGCCTTAAGGCACAACCCATCTCTGTATGGGCTCCAAGGTACTGGATGTGAGGGTATTGGGATCATCAATACTTGTGCACTGCAAGTGGGATTTGGTGGCATCAATGACTACCTGTTGGGCCACTGCAAGTCCATGTTGGCATCAATGACAATTCAATCAACAATCAACACCAAAATTATTAATTTCTCCATAAAATAGCTGAAAAACTCTAAATCAGCAGGAAAACATCCAAATCTAGAAACGTGGGCACTAATTCACATAAGAACAGAACTTGATATTGAGGATGATATTAGCCAAGCACTCGTACTAGGCCAACATATGTTGCTTCATGTATTGTAGTTCTTGCCAAAGAACCTCTGGTTATCTTCCAACATGATGTTGGTCAAAGAGGTCATAATGATAAGTGACAAATGCACTAAAATGTACCAAAACAGAGGAAAATGCTGAAAAATACTTATCAAATCACTGTATATTGGCTCTAACTCACTGAAGCAGCCACATATTGCTTATCATCATGCTGATTTTTGATAAATATTTCCACAAACAGTTCAGAAACATGCAGATTTTGACAAATCTACTCAAAATCATCCCATACAAATCTAGGTATATCTGTTCACAGACAGCTCAAAGACAATCAGATCCGCACCAAAATTAATAATTTTTCCATAAATCTGCTGAAAAACTCTAAATCAGCAGCTAAAACATCCAAATCTAGAAATCTGGGCACCAATTCACATACGAACAGATCCAATCTTGCTCTTAAATTCATTGATTTGGACAAATAAAAGAGAAATTTTACTTAACTTGCTGTCAAATTGGCTGTACAATCTGAAATTAAGCTAAACAGTTGTTCCATACAACCGATTTTGGTTTGGCAGCTGTCAAATAAATTTCATACAGTCCGTATGATTCAGAAAAATGTACAAAAATTCATACTATTGGCTTGTATGGCACTGGGAAAGCGCTGCAATTTCCATATGGTCTAATCTATGCTATTATACAGTGTTGTGTGGCTGCTGTATGGTGTTGTGGTGGTTACTGAACGACGTTGTGGTGGCTACTGCACAATATTGTGGTGGCTGTACCTCATGTGCTGAAAATTCCTTTTATGACAAGCAAAAAATTTGTACAGATCCGTATGTGGTTGTATGGCTACTGGTGGCGGCTGTATGGATGATCCATTATGACTCTGTAAAAAATTAAATTTCTTCCATGTGGAGACTTTTCTTTGTACGGGTGGGATGGGGAATTGGTAAAACTGTGAAGAATCACTTCTGCGATATCCAAGAACAAATCTCATGGCTGCCACTTTTTTTTCACGCAACCACTCACATGCTTTCGTCCCCAGGTTAATCTAAGGAATCAAAATGAGGTCGGCAACATTAACACTGGGAGTCCCAACCACTCGATCTACCTTGTGCAGGATCTTCTGTGTGGAACCTGAAGGTGCAAGGGTCCACGTTAAAAGATAAAAATATTTTTACTTCGGAATTAAAAAATCAAAACAGTACTTGGTTTCAGCGAAACCCTTTCGGTGCTTTAGCAATCACTGTATCTGTCTTTATTGACAACAGTCCTTGGGTCTTCATGCTCTTTACATCTCTAAGGCTTTTGCTGATCTTTGATACCATATCAGAAACATCAAGGACATAAAGAAACCGAAAAATAACTCAGAAGAGTTATTATATTGTATTGCATAGATGAGAAAGCCAGAGATTTCTTATAAAGGGTTGCAATTAGGTCGAATCAATCCACATTATGAATGAGGGAAAGATCGAGAAACACAAAAAAGTGAAATAAAGCACAAAATTACATGAAGTCGGAAGTGACTTTATTAATGCCTAAATCTAATATATAATTGACCGCTATACCCTTGCTTTAATAGGCAATGGGAAGAGGAGGGCCTAGCATAAGGATAGGGAGGTTGCCAGTGGAGTGAAGACAGGCTTCTAGAGGTTGTTTCCAACTTTACAAATCGAGGTGAGGGAAGAATTTGCTTGTTTCGCCAGTGGATTGAAAGTTTTTAAAGATATATCAGCCTTAGATGAAAGGAGGACCATGGACCAAGTTAAGTGGTGGACTTGTAATGGAGAAAATGGTGTATATTTGCTAAACCTTGCCACTTGTATTCTCTTAGAAGTGGCAAGGTTTTTATCAGCAAAAAAGAATTGGAGCACATATGGTTTCATTCATTCTGTGAACTGCACCAGATCAGGATTGTAGATTGTTGAGGATCATGTTTATGTGCATTCAACCTTGCTCCTTATGTCTAGTAGGGGATAAGAATATAGAAGTGGGCCTCATAAAGAGTAGGATGTGGATCCAAAATCCTCAAACTTGGAGCTCTCCCTTGGTGCTTTTAAGGTGATGAAGGTGGAAGTGGAAATCAATCTTCCAATCCACAATCCATCACTGAGTAGGGTCTTGTTCTATTTTTGTTGATGAAGATGAAGATGAGATGGATATGTATTAGGCTTTAGCTGATGTTATATTTTGGTACATATTGCGTTATCTATAGCATCGCTTTCGATTTTGCATTATGTAATCAATTATTGAAGTCAATATAGACATTGCGTCATTTGTAAAATGTCATTTGTGTATCATTCTTATATTCTTGCAAGATACATGTTCTCTCTCTCTCTCTCTCTCTATATATATATATATATATATCACACAATATTTGCACATTACAGACGTGCAATCAGGGTGCATATTAAAATAATTTAGAATGCTTGTGAGATAGACATTTGGGCTGTGTTTATCTTGTTTATTCACAATGTATGTCAGACTGAAGTAGCATTCACGCAAGGCTTGATTAGTACATATGCTGTTCTCCATTCTGATGTATAGTCTGAAACATTGATGAAATGCTGAATGTTTTGGTGTTTCTTTGATGCAGGCAAACATGGACAATGGCGAGTTATCAATGAGCAACAGTTGACATCTAAGTAGTATGTATTAGTTTAAGTCATGGTATGAGCTCTGAAACCTAGGTCTCTGTAAACCAATAAAAATATATGCTTGGGGTTGTCTCGTTAAATGATAATTTGTGTATTAATTTGTGCAACATATTAGATTCTTGATGCCCCAGCTTATTTGTTTATTTGTAGAGTCTAATGCCCTTTATTTATTTGAACAATTTTTAATCATAGGTTTCCTGTTGATGTTATTGTTCATTGCCCCTGCTTCTATGCCTTTGCGCTTTTCTGTATCCAAGAAAAGGCCCTGGAAACTTCAAAGCAATATTCAGTGCATTAATACTTGTCATCCTTTGTGTAGTGAGCAACCCTGGACACTGGTACAAAGCCATGAATAAGCTACATGCCTTGATGGAATGTTAACATCTGAAACACTTATCTGCTTGAAATTGGTTGGTAAATGTTTTGGAATTCAGTTGGCAAATGTGGTATGTTATAATATAAATTTGCTTATATGTTCTGAAAATGAACAGTTAGTTAGCAAATTCTCTGAAATTATTTGAAACTCTTGCTAAATTAGTAAGCTACGATATAAGTTTGTTCGAGTATTGTAAAGGGATTCTGAGAACCTAACCGAATCAAGCAATTTCTTAATTTCTAACATTATCATTAGACTAGTCAGACTGAATCACATACTGGTTATTTGAAGTCTGTTACTCTTTAAAGAAGGCTAACTAATTTCATTATGCTATGCTGTATGGTGTAGCTTGAATTGCCTTATTGATATCCTTTCTAAATTTGAAATCCATCAACAATTTGATTAAGGAGAAATTAATAGTGTTTCTGTTAGATTACCATCACAAGTTTTTGTGATCCTTGCTAAATTTGAAATCCATCAACAATTTGATTAAGGAGAAATTAACAGAGTTTCTGTTAGATTACAATCACAATCTTTTAAGGTGTTGTTGAAAGGATATACCATGACGGTGTTTGGATTGATTATTGGAGATCGATTGTTCTACCAATCCCTCCATCCAGTGACATCCAATTAGTGTGTGTAACATAATCCATTTTTCAGATGAGCTTTAGTAGTTTTATTATGTCATGGATCAGTTGATACAATTACTTTACCGTTGAGAAGGGAGAACACTTTCACTGTCTTTTTTGTATCGTAACATTTACTTATTTGTATATTCTGGATCAACTGTGTAGGAAATATGTGATTTGACAATGATATTTCAAACCAACCAATTGTGGACCATCATCAGGAAGGAAAGATATAGCCAGTTCAAACATCAAAGTCATACAACAAAAACTAATTGCTCAGTAAACACAAATAAGTACTAATAACAGAAGAAAACACAAGCATCAGAAAGAACTCGGGAGTAGGTCGTCTCCAAGAAAGCAAACAAAATACTTTTAACCTATTTGAAGCATAAATCAATAACACTACATATTGAAATCCACTCTGTTTTCCGTTCTTGATATGCATCAAGTACATGTATGATTATAATCTGCTGAAATACCCGCTTTAAGAGGGTTTTTCTGTGTATGTTATCTCTAGATTGAAACTACGTTTTATAACATTTATAGCAGAGGAATTATGTAGATGGGTCTTCAGCAAATAGTGATATTCCAGAGTGTAGCCTGTTGATTTTTGTACCTTGGAGTTGTTCCCATAAGTGAGATTTGCTTAAGTCACTAGGAAAAGGGGTTAAGTCACTTGGACTTTATATTAATGACTTAAGATGAGCATCTAAAGTGCACTTTAAGTAAAAATTTAAAAAGTGAGTGAATTAAGTTTTATTTTGTGGAGAAAAGTGATTTTAAAAACAACCACTCATCTAGTCTAATCTGAGCCCTTGGATTAGATGGCTTTTTCATTCACCCTAATTTTTTACCTAACAGGAAAGTTTTTCAATGAACGTTTTCCAAAGAAAGTTTTCCAAGTTTTGGGACTGATTTTTTCTGTCTACTGCTGTAATTTTTCAAGATAAATAAATTTTTTCTCTCACAGGTTTTCTCTGGAGGTTGGGGTTTTTCCTGAGTCATTGGACCAAAAATCTTTGTGTTTGAAATTTATGTGTGATTGTGTTTTATTTGCTGCTCATAAAAAGTTGTAGAAATTCTTCTTGTGTTTTAGTCCTATATTGCTTATGAGAAAAATCTATTTTGCAGTAGAAATATAAATTGGGTTGGGTATTAAACAATGTTTTAAACGGAGTTGGAAACCAGGTTGGGAGAGTGCTGAAAATTCTACATGGTATTAGAGTTTTGTTAAAGAGGGCATATTTTTACACAGTGAAAAATTTCAGACTTCAGTGATTTCTTTTGTCAGTGGGAAGCACCTTGTTGAAACTTGAACTCTGCAGAGAAAATGGCTACAAGACTTAACTTGGAAGACAGGCTTGATGGGGTTGGGAATTTTGTCCCATGGAAAGCTAGGCTAGTGCTGATATTGGAGGAAAATGAGTTGTGGGATGAGGTGGTTCACAACACTACAACAAATCCTATTGTTGTTCCCCCTTTCACCGATGCAACAACACTTTCTGTTTTCAACAAGGACATAAAGGCTAGAAGAATAATCCTAGATGTAGTTAAAGACCATGTGATCCCACACATTTCGAGTAAGACATGTGCATATAAGATGTGAGATGCTTTGACCAGCTTGTTTCAAAGCTCAAATAAGAATAAGAAGATGGTTTTGAGAGAGAAGTTGAAAAGTATCAAGATGGCCAAAGCTGAGGGTGTGATTTCCTACCTTACTAAGATCTCTCAGGTGAGAGATGAGCTTGTAGCAGTGGGGGAGGTTGTTCTTGGTTCAGAGCTAGTGCGGACAACTTTGAATGGGGTTTCAAAGCCTTGGGCTGTTTTTGTGGAGGCCATAGTAGCCAGGGAGAACTTACCTACATGAGACAGAACTTGTGATGACTTTTTTCAGGAGGAGACCCGAAGAGGTCTTGTGTAAGGCAACTCTTCTACTAGTAGGGAGGATGAGGAGAATGTGGCGTTGATTGCAAAGGGGAAGAATAAGTTCAAGAAGGGCCCCAAGAAGGGTGGGGCTAAGCAACAGGAGGGACATAAGAAGGATTTGAGCACTGTGAAGTGCTTCGCTTGTCCGAAGTTTGGGCACTATGCTGGGTAGTGTCCACAGAAAAATAAAAAGAAGCAGCAACAGACAACGACTTCAGCAGAGGTGGAGGAGTTTACAACTAGATTCGAGATAGAGTTTTCTCTCTGTATTGGGCATGTTGATAGAGAGAGAGCATCCATCATCACCAATGCAGATATTGATATTGAGAGGGAGTATTCCTTGTTGACTTGCCATTCTTTGAGTGCATCCACCACTAGCATGTGGTATATTGATAGTGGAGCTTCGAGCAAGATGAAAGGTGCTCGAGAGATGTTCTCCGAGCTTTCACAGGAAGAGATTGTTGTGGAGGTAGTGTTGGGGGATGACAAAACTGTCATAGCAGTTGGGCGTTGGACCATTACTTTTCAGAGAGAGTCCATGAGTCCCATGATTTTGAGAGATGTACTGTTTGTACTGGACTGAAGAAGAACTTGATCTCAGTTTCCATGATCGAGGATAGGGGTCTTGGGGTGTCCTTTCTGGATGGGCATGTGCGTGTTTTTCCCAAGACTGCGGGACCATCTGCTTCCTACACCATTGGAGTCAGATGTGGGAAACTGTACAAGCTCTTGTTTCAGTGCCAACATTCTTTGGCACATAGCAGCAACAACTAACTTTGTGAGTTGTGGCATAGGAGGATGGCTCATCTTCATCATCCAGCTTTAAGGATGTTGAGGCATATGGTTACAGGTTTGCCAGAGTTTAGCACAGTGATGTATGCAGGGGGTGTGCTTTGGGAAAGTACACCAAGACTATTTTTACTGGTAGTGAGAGTAGGCCAGCAGGAGTTATTGAATTGATACATTTCGACTTTTGTGGCTCTATGTCAGTTGTTTTTCTGAGAGGGTTTGAGTATTATGTGACATTCATCGATGACCATTCCAAGAAGACCTGGATCTACTTCCTGAAGAGCAAGAAATCTGAGGAGATCTTGCAGAGGTTCCAAGAGTTCAAAGCTATTGTGGAGAACCAGACTGGGAGGAAGATACAGACACTCAGATCAGATAACGGGGTTGAGTATACCTCCAAGGAGTTCGATGAGTATTGCAGACATGAGTGCATTCTGAGACAGTTGACAGTACTGTACACTCCTGAGCAGAATGGAGTGGGAGAGAGGAAGAACAAATCTATAGTTGGAGTTGCGAGAGCCATGTTACATGATCAACCACTTCATTTCTTCCTTTGGGCTGAGGCATGTAGTATCACTGTATACCTTCAGAACATGAATCCCCATTGTGTCGTGGAGAGCAAGACACCTGAGGAGAGTTTCACAGGCAAGAAGCCTGAGGTGATTCATTTTCGGATATTTGGTTGCCTGACTTATTCACATGTCTCTTATGAGAAAAGGACAAAGTTTGAGCCCACAATAGAGAGAGGCATATTTTTGGGGTATGGTGAGAGACTTCGAAGGCCTTCCACATTTATCTTGCTTCCAAGAGGAAGGTTGTTGTGAGGAGGGAAGTGAGATTTGAGGAGGAGCCGGCCTTCAGGAAGTCTAGAGAGTTAGAGTAGGGAGAGCACCAGGTTCCCACACCTTAGGTAGCTTCACAGGTACCTTCAGTGTAGATGGCAGGGTCACATGTTTTTGGGGTTACTGGACCATAAAGTATAGGCACAAGATCTCTAGTTTCAGTGGTTCAACCAACAGTATCTTTGGGGACAGGTTTTGGTTCTCAAGTCACAGGTTCACCATATAGAGATACATGATCACAAGGTTCACCAGTTGTTGGTTCACTCGCCTCTGGTTCAAAGATTATTAGGCCTTCTACCTCTGGGAGTTCATAATATGAGGACAGATCAATGTGGGAACAACCTTTAGGGAAGAATAAGCCCAAGTGGCTTTGGGAGACCTTGAAGGAAGCAAAGGAGTTTGGAACGCCCAAGGAGCCAGTGAGGGCTATAGTGATGCAAAACATATTGGGTATGGAATTGATTATTAGTCTTCGTGATTTAGAGCCATCTACTTTTGAGGAGGCCTCTCAGCATCATGTTTGGAGAGATGCCATGATGGAAGAGTACCATTCCATCATGAAAAACGAAGATCAACACCAGACTACTTTGATCTGTCCTTGAGATACCTTTGCATGTATGAAGATTCCCTTTGGTTTGAAGAATCTTGGAGCCACCTTCCAGCTACCTATGAATTTTGCCTTTCACGATATCAAACACATATTCGAACCTTATCTAGATGACCTCTCGACACATTCTTGTTAGATTTTTATCATTTAAGCAATATGATCTAGGATCTTATTCGAGAGAATAACATGCACAACAAAAATCACAAGAGACAAAGAATTTTCCTCGAGGAAACCATAAAGGAGAAAACCCCGCAGCTTCCTCAGAGATAGAATGAGCACCAATGGCAGCAGTAAAACCCAAAGACATAAATATGATCTCCGACAACTATTTTCTCTCTCACTAGTGTGAGCTTCTCTTCTCTCACCTATGCGCTATAGTTGGGTGAGTGTGTGCAAAATAGAGAGGCTCACTCTCTATTTGTACTAATTTTCGACTTGACAATTACTTACCAGGGCTGACATCTCTAGGAGAGTCTAATAACCCTAGTGCCCCACAACTATGGGGACTTTGCTCCAATCAACAAGGAGGGTTAACCTCATTGACTTTACATGACTTTATTATATTAATGACTCTCCCGATAGGAACATCGAGGCACAATGAACTATAAATGATTCTCCCGATAGGAACATTGGGGTACAATATAAGATATACAAGTGAGTACATTCCAAAGTTACAAATTCATCAACACTCCCTCTTAACTAGGAAGGTATTCTCTTAACACAATTTATCAACACAAGTCTTCTTCTCTGGATCATCATCAAAGTTGGATCATCATTGGATCATCATCAAAGCTGGATCGTCACTAGATCATCATCATCACTGCTGGATCATTTGGATCATCACTGGATCATCATCATCACTACTTCCGCTATCTCGAATAAATGGTTCTATCTCTCGATTCTACTCGTCATAGGAAGTTCTACAGAGCTAGCCCTTTTTCTTGCTGGTTGTAGGTCTAGCCTCCATGTAGGTCTTCATCTTCTTCAGCGCTTATATCTGACCATGGGAGGAACACATCCAAGAACCATGTCAGAAAGGCTCGCCCAACACTTACATATGACCATGGGGGGAACACATCCACCACCATGTCAGAAAGGCACGCCCAACACTCACATCTGACCATGGGAGGAACACATCCACCACCATGTCAGAAAGGCCCAACACTCACATCTGACGATGGGAGTCCCAGCCTTCCACCATGTCAGAATGGCCAAACACTTACATTCGACCATGGGAGGCCCAACCTGCCACCATGTCAGAATGCCCAAACACTTACATTCGACCATGGGAGGAACACATCCAAGAACCATGTTGGAAAGGCTCAACACTTATATCCGACCATGGGAGGAACACATCCAAGACCATGTCAGAAAGGCTCAGCACTTATATCCGACCATGGGAGGAACATATCCAAGAACGATGTCAGAAAGGCTCAACACTTACATCTGACCATGGGAAGAACACATCCAAGAACCATGTCAGAAATGCTCAACACTTATATTTAGCCATGTGGGGAACACATCCCGCATCCATGCTAGAAAGGCTCAACACTTGTATATAGCCATGTGGGGAACACATCCCGCATCCATGCTAGAAAGGCTCAACACTTGTATATAGCCATGTGGGGAACACATCCTGCATCCATGCTAGAATGGCTCAACACTTATATCCGACCATGGAAGGAACTAATCCTACCATGTCAGAAAGGCTCTGCACTTATATCTGCCCATGGAAGGAACCAATCCTACCATGTCAGAAAGGCTCTGCACTTACATCCTTCCATGGAAGGAACCAATCCTACCATGTCAAAAAGGCTCTCAGATTCATCAATTCTCCTTGGAAGAAACCTCAATCTGGAGAACACCAAGCTTCTCCTTGAAGTACTCAAACTTTACTCTAGCCATTTCTAGCATAGAATCATATCAAGGCTGATTACGTCCAAGGATAACCTGCGAGCTTCGCCATGACCGATTACATCTGAGGGCAACCTACAGGACCGTTTTACATCTAGGCAACCTACGAGCTTCGCCATGATTTTATGCTCAGACAACCTGTGTCATCGGCTATGCTAGAACTCCCTCTTTCGAGAGATCTCGATCTGGATCACACACTAGAGCTTCACTGCTCCTCTCTCGGCTGTTCTCAGCGCCATGCAGGACTCCTTCCTACTAAACCAAGAGATCACACCTGATCTCATACTGAAGCAACACCTCGAAGTGCTCTTCCTATCAATGGCATTGCCTGCCCAATCCGAATCCACATAACCCTCCAGGTTAGTCTTCTGATTCGCTTCATACTTGACCCCATAGTCAACTGTACCATTCATGTACCTCAGAATATGCTTTGTAGCAATCATGTGAACATGTCTCGATGTGTTCACAACAAAACAAATATATGGTCTCGTATTCGTCATGTACATCAATGAACAAATCATCTGACGATACATCATGGCATCAGCCATCTCTGATGAAGCATCACTCAATAGCTTTAGGTTTGATGCCATAGGTGTGACCATGGCCTTGCATTCCATCATCTAGAACCTCTTCAGGAGCTCTATAACATACTTCCCTTGTGCCAGGGAGATTCTATCTGCATTTTGCCACACCTCCATGCCTAGACAATAATGCCCATACCCAAGTCTTTCATCTCAAACTCGGCAACAAGTCTCCTTCTTGCAAATTTAATGAGTTCCTCTTTTCTGTCAGGAACAAGTCATCGACATATAACAAGAGCATCACTAGTCTTTCGCCTTCAACTTTGAAGCAAATGTTGAAATATGCTTTACTCTTAGTAAAGCCTAGAGCCATCAATAAGATGTTCATCATGTCGTACCATGTCAAACCTCAGGATCTTTTGTAGTCACTCCCTCTGAAGTGAAGCATCATTCTCCCTCTGCCTTTCATACTCTATGCATTGAAACATTTTGTACTAGAGTGACAAGTAGCTTCCTCTGCTACTAATATTCTATGTATCCATCTAGGGTCACTGGATACCAAGATCCTCTATCTTGAACCTTTTCAAAAGTTCTTCTCTCACCTATCTGTGAGCTTGTCATTCTCTATAGGATTTCATATTCAACCTTGTAGCAAAGGTTAAGATCTTCATCACTCTAGGTGATCTCCAAGCTCCTCATTTATATGTTATCCCATGGGTGCATTCTGAGCTCCTACAAGCCCTTCTTTGGCACACATGAGTCTTCCTGTCAAACTTCCAGTGGCTGCAAATGTCTCTTCGTAGTCTATGCCTTCTTTCCATGAGAAGCCTCGTGCTACGAATCTTGCCTTGTATCCCACGATGTTGCCATCTACTACATGTTGGATCTTGTAGATCCATATGGAAGTCATTACGGACTTCCCTTCAGGTCTCGATACTGCATCCTAGACATCATTCTTCTTGAACTGGTACTCTTCCCCCTTTGTTCTTGGCTACTTCTTCATAGCTGGAAGGCTCTGTATCAATGATGTCGCTCAACAGTGTCACATAATTGCATTCGTCATATTATTTTTCCTTCTTGGATTATTTCTCAAACTGTTGTCACTTGTTCTTCGAAACAAGTCTTGTCCTTCTTTTCTTGTAGGCGATTGTATGCGATCTTTCCTACAAGTCAAATGCATTAGTTGTATGGTTAGAAACATTTCATAAGGTATATTCATAATGAAAAATTCTTTTGCAATAAAATATAATCATGCAACTATTTTATCCTATACAAGATTCATCCATATCTTACAGAAACTTTCTAGATGCCTTCCATCTCTACCAAGACATCATTGAGATTGTGCACTAATCCAATATGTCAGCAAAGAGGTTTCATCCGAGATAAGTAGCAATGGAGAGTTGTATAGCACCATGAGCTACTTACCCATCACATGCATATTAGTAGTATATTGTCATTAATGCGAACACTCTATTATGCATAACACATCAATTGAATATAAACAAATGCATAACAAAATAATATCATGAAATGATAATTGAACACTTATCTTTATTTGTTTCGTGGGTAGACTCCTCCTTTCAGCTTCATCATCTTCTTCATTCATAACAACATCATTTCTTATCCAAATGCTTAAGATGGATAAGAGGTTCTTCAAGAATTGAGTTCTTCATATTCCTCATCGCTTAAGGGATCTTCTTTGAATCGTAAGTGCTTGATATTCAGTTGCTCCCATCTTCTCTTCTCTTATTATGGGTCGAGCTTCATTTTGTGTGTGCTCGTCCCAGAGTCCGTTGAAAGTAATCACTTCCTTTTGGCACACATTCCTCGAATGAATGAATCCCATGATCTTGGGAGGCCATTCAAGGTGGTTCTCACAATTTCTACATTCTCTACTTCTTCATCCACTGCTTCAAGTTGTTCTTTGATTTGAGAGACCCTTGTAAAGTATGATTGTATGGTCTCTGCATTCTTGATCGTCGCATTCTTCAACTAGTTTCTCAAAGTAATATTTTGATTTATGTTCTTCCCTTCAAATAGCTTGGTCAAGGAATCAAACATCTCTTTAGGTGTCTTTAGGGAATACACTTCTGGTATAAGGTGATCCTTGATTGAATCAACAATGATCTTCTTGGCCTTGACCAAGTTCTTCTTGTGTAAGGTTTTTAGCCTCATCTTCCTCTGGAACTGGAACCTCTCCACTTATGCATGTGTCCATTCATTTCCTTCAAGAACCAGTGGGATCTTATATTTCCATGCTTGGAAGTTCTCAGCTTCACCAAGCTTGTCGTCAAGCTGGTGTGATTATTCATTTTGAAATGAGAACCTCAAATGTAAATAGCAAAAGATTAGATCTTACCAATTTGAGGTGTCTGTCCTGGTTCCAGATCTGGTTGATCTAGGGTTTGTCAGAGAAACCCTAATTTTCAAAACTTGGAATTTCAAATTTCTGATTGGATAGAAAGATGGGCCTCTTTAAGGCGAGCTGTCCAATGTACTCCTTTTCTGAAAACAGTGGAGAGAAGCTCTCGGAACAAGAAGCCCTAGTTTTCCAAATTCCTCTGCAAAAATGCCTGATATTGTTTCTGCGGTATCTCTGAAATTACTGCTCCTCTGTGTCTGACATTTGGTACTGAGGTAGCCTCGTCTTATGAAAGTTTTCCGAAGGTGATTTCTTTTAGGACAATTCAACATAGCGAACTTGTACGGACTTCCACGTGTCACTGTTTCACCTTTGGGGTCTGAAACTTTTACCACAGAAATTACAGTCCGTGCCCTATCTAGAACATCTTGCGAAATTTCATTTGGACGTCCGTATCTCGAGATATAACAATTCTCCCAAGGTGTCATGTTTAGGGATGAATCCTGGAAGAGGCTGGAACCCTGATTTGAAGGAATCATATCTCCTAGAATATAGCGAATATGAGGCTGAAATTTTTACACAGGGTACATCAGGATTTTATCTTTGGCCTATGAAAATTTCGGCCCCTGAGACTTTTTCAATACCTAGATATAGTGAATGTACCAAAACTCTACCCGTTTTAGTATTTTAGGGTTTTTCAGCCCTGAGGTCAAACTAGGGTTTGACTTTCCTGGAGTTTTACTCAACCAAAAACTTCGACCTTGGTCTTTAAAATTCGATTTTGATGAGGAGAGAAATCCTATGCTGTGTTCACTCAAATATTCATCTGTTGTAAAAAGCCCTAATTTCCCGCAGCAAAAACTGAAAATGGTCGGAATCAAATTCTGCTTCGACAGAAAGATGCGCCCTTCATTGGAGAGTTTGCCTAGCCTCTTTTTGTTGATGGATTGTGGAGAGATACCCAAAAAGTAAGAATCTTTAGCTTCTGCAGCTGCATAATGTCTGCTTCTTAGGTTAGCTCTGATATCATGTTAGATTTTTATCATTTAAGCAATATGATCTAGGATCTTATTTGAGAGAATAACATGCACAACAAAAATCACAAGAGACAAGAGACACATGATTTTCCTTGGGGAAACCATAAGGAGAAAACCCCGCAACTTTCTTAGAGATAGAATGAGCACCAATGGCAGCAGAAAAACCCAAAGACAGAAATATGATCTCCAACAACTGTTCTCTCTCTCTCACTTGTGTGAGCTTCTCTTCTCTCACATATGTGCTATAGTTGGGTGAGTGTGTGTGTAAAATAGAGAGGCACACTCTTTATTTATACTAATTTCAGACTTGGCAATTACTTACCAGGGCCGACATCTCTAGGAGAGTCTAATAACCCTAGTGCCCCACAACTGTGGGGACTTTGACCCCCGATCAACAAGGAGGGTTAACCTCAACTCAATTGTGGGGACTATTGCCCCGACTTACAACGAAGGGTTAACCTCATTGACTTTACATAAGTTTATTATATTAATGACTCTCCCGATAGGAACATCGGGGTACAATGAACTATAAATGATTCTCTCGATAGGAACATCGAGGTACAATATAAGATATACAAGTGAATACATTCCAAAGTTGCAAATACATCAACAATTCTTGCAAGATAAGGGACCATCCATCCCATTTACGATTAGTGTTTGAACAGTGTAGACACTGTAATATTCGTTTGAATCTCCACAAGTGTGTCTTTTGTGTCGAGTCATGACGGTTGTTAGGAGTTATAATATCTAGCAAGGGGATTATGGTCGACCCACTTAAAGTAGAGGTGATTATAAATCTACCTCTTCCTCCTACAATTAGACAACTTTGGACTCTACAAGGAAAGTCCAATTTTCTCAGGCGTTTTATAGTTAACTATGTTAAAATAACTAAGATACTTCATTCTTATGGGATGGGGCTGCACAACAATCGTTTGATGCTCTTAAAAAAACACTATTATCAGCGCCTTTGTTGAGAACGTCCGATTACACTAAAGATTTTATGATATATCTAGTCGCATATGATTCTACAGTTGGCATAGTGCTAGTTTAGGACGATGATCAGCTTCAGGAGAATGCCATCTACTACCTCAGTTGATCCCTCATAGGACCTGAAACTTGGTATTGTCATGTAGAGAAATTAGCACTAGATGCTATTTATGTTTTTTAGAGGTTATGCCACTACATTTTACTTCGAACAGTCACTGTAGTCGCGGATGTAAATCAATTTCAGTACGTTTTAACCCGACGTATAATAGGGGGGAAATTTAACAAATGGATCGTCATACTCTAAGAATTTGATCTTGATTTCCAATCTCTTAAGCATAAGAAGTCTTTGGTGTTTGTGCA
Source organism: Pseudotsuga menziesii (assembly GCA_001517045.1). NCBI lineage: Eukaryota > Viridiplantae > Streptophyta > Pinopsida > Pinales > Pinaceae > Pseudotsuga > Pseudotsuga menziesii. The sequence continues at coordinate 46,857 of LPNX010744440.1, forward strand.
GCTTATTTTTGAGTACCCTAGTGAGGAGAGTTCTAAGATAGAAGATGACTCTTTTCTTGATGAATATGTCTTCTTAATTTCCACCTTGGATCCTTGGTATGGAGACATCTTGGTATATCTCCAGACTTTGAAGTATCCAATAACCTCTTCGTGATAAGAATGACGGAAACTACGACTTAATGTTAAAAACTACCTCATTATTGGTGACAGTCTCTATAGAATAAGGGTAGATTCAATTTTACGTTGTTGCCTGGCTCATGAAGAGGTTGACTTCGTTCTGAATAATGACCATAGTGGAGCATGTGGGGGTCATTTATCTAGGCTAGTAACAACTCAAAAGATTTTGCGTGGCGGTTATTTTTGGCCCACAATCTTTAAAGATTGTGTGGAGGTTGTTAAGTGTTACTATCCTTGTCATATTTTCACCAAAATTATGCGGTCACATCTAGCTCCTCTCTTTCCCATTATCGCGGTAGGACCATTTACTAAGTGGGGGTGGGATTTATGATATGCAACCCAGTTTTTACCACGGGGCATAAACATATTATTGTTGTCCTTCACTGCTTTACTAAGTGGGCAGAGGCAATGCCTACTGTGAAATCAGATGGTGAAACTGCAACCCATTTTGTATTCAATCATATTATTGCTAGGTTCGGTAAATTCGAGTGCATGGGAGTGATTTTGGGGAGGTTTGAGTCATTCATGAGTAAATTCAAGTTATCCCCAATGACTGGGAGTGTTTTTCCAGTGGATTCGATTCAGACTAAGTGGATTCGAGTTGCTCTTTTGAGAACTTGAATGGTCATACAGTGATATGGTAAATCCCTTAGTGAATTCAAGTTGCTTACCAATGAACCTAAGTTAGCCATTCCAATGAATTTGAATTGCTACTAAAGGATTCGAATTGACATTCATTCATTTTTATTCATTCTTTAAATATGGAGTTGGTTGGTCAGAGGTGGAGAGCTGCTAGCCCTTGAATTTGAGTGCCAAAGGAAGGATTTGAATGGTATTTGGAACATAGTGTTCATGCTTTGTTTTCCAAGGAAGGAGATCACATTTATCGCAACCTTGTCTCGCGAGAGAGGGGGACCATTAGAAGAAATTTCAACTCAAAATGGGCATCCCAAGGAAAATTAATAAAATAATAGTTAAAATAATAAAATAATATTTATTAATTTTGGAGGAAGAAAAGAAAAAACTACTTTTTTTGTTTGTATTTTCAACATATCTCTTTGTGTTTTTACTCAAATTTCGATCGAGAGATCGCGATGGATGCGGAATTAAATTCCGCATCCAACGAGTACCCACTCAACATACTTTTGATGGGCCCCGCTACCCCAAAAACAAGAAATACCTGAAAAACGTGATGATGATGTCATCATCACGTTCATCATCATCACGTTTTTTCATTTATTTCTTGTTTTTGGGGTAGCGTGGCCCATCAAAAGTATGCCGAGTGGGTACTCGTCGGATGCAGAATTTAATTCCACATCCAACGAGATCTCCCGATCGAAATTTGAGTAAAAACACAGGGAGATATGTCGAAAATACGAACAAAAAAAGTAGTTTTTTTTATGATACTTATCCCCAAATTTATATTAAAAAATGTTTAAGAGGTGCTCCCTTTTTTAATTTTAAAGCATTTTGATTGGCTAATACATGATGACATGGAATTTGTATTATTTTTGGAAGGCCCATTTTAAATTGAAATTTCCTCTAATGAATATTGTGAAGAGATTCTAGTTTTTGAAACCTTGTATTGCAAAAGAGTGGAAGAATCCTATGAATATATTCTAGTTGTTGCAATTTGTTTTGTAGGAGAGGGGGACAATCCTGTGAAGAGATACTAGTAATTGCGACCTTGTCTTGCAAGAGAGGGGGACAATCCTATGCAGAGATTCTAGTTGTTGTAGTTTGTCTTGTAGGAGAGGGGGACAATACTGTGAAGAGATTCTAGTCATTGCAATTTGTCTTGCAAGAGAGGGGAATCTTGTGTAAGAGATCTTAGTTTCAATTCACCTTGAAGGAGAGAGGGACAATCCTGTGAAGGAGACCATATTTGTTGCAACTTTGTCCTTCGAGAGGGGGGAAATCCTATGAAATAGATCCTATTTGGCACAATTTGTCTTGCAGGAAAAAGGTAAAATCCTATGAAGGAGTTCATAGTTGTTGCAACTCTGTCTTACAGGAGAGGGGGGAAATCCTATGAAAGAGATCCCCATTGTTGTAATTTTTCTTGCAGGAGAAGGGGAAAATGATGTGTTGTGTCTCTTAGGTTGTTGGCTCGAGTATTATACTTAGAGATTGTTGAGATTATTCAAATAACTGAGAAGGGGGGGTTGAATCAATTATTCCTAAGTTGCGCCATCATATCAATGGTTTTCTTCATACATGCAATCTCTGGATGCCACCCTTTGTGACATGAGGTGCATTTGGTCTTCTCCTTGTTCTTCTTGTCCTTGTCCTTGCAAGGATTCGAACCCCCATCAAGAAATTTGGGTTTGTCTTGCTTCTTGTCTGGTTGCTTTGAATCCTTGGCTTTCTTCTTGCCTTTGGATGGATTCGAAACCCCTGCAGCAAGAGCTTGGTCTTTGCTTGATTTGATGTCGCCCATTTGCACTAGCTTATCTTGCTCTTGGGCCAGAGACTCCATGAAGCTTGCGATTGATGACATTTGTCAGTTTCGAGCTGTGATCTTGCTTGAGTGAAACGTGCTTACAAACACAGAGTACTCAGGCCCTAGCTTCGAAAGCATTGACAGTATGAGCTCCTCCTCCTTCTTTATGCCACATTGCTGAGTTGAAGCACCAAAGACTTGAATTTGGTGAAGAAATCTTGGATTGTCTCAAAATGAGAAGGACTCAAAGAGATGAGCTCATTTTCGAGCTGGTTAGCCCTCATCTCATCAGTCTTTCCAAACAAAGCTTCCATATTCAGCCATACTTCTTTTGGAGTGGTCAGACTGTCTACATGAAAGAGCAAGTCTCTTGAAATGCTTCATCAAGTATGTTGAAGAACTTCGATTTCTCAAAATCCGAGTTTGGTTCAACCTTTGTCCCCATGGTGACCCTGAAGAGGCCCTTTGACCTTAGCTGGATAACCATTTCGGCCTTCCATTCGAAGTAGTTGAATGGTGTTAGCAAAACACGGGTTTGCTCCATCTCTGCTTGCGTTGCTGGTGACAAATTGTTGAATGTACCTCAAATGAAAACTCTCGAATCTATCTGGAGAATCCCTCTTACAGCAAATCAAACACTCTGAAATCGACTTGCAGCTTCAATCAGCTCTGATACCATGTAATAATTGATTACACAATTGGATCTAGAAGCAAAGGAAACACTCACAATTTGCTATAGTTCACAAACAAGCACAAAATAGTTGAAAAACACTGAAATTGCATACACACATGAAGTCAATAATGGATATTATTAACATTGTCCAACATGTAACTATGCTTGGAATTAATATATAGTACAATAGGGAAAAGTCGAGAGGCCTAGGAGGCCATGTGGAAGCATACAAGTGTCATCACTAGATTTGACCCTCACCCCCCCTAGGTGGACCAATAAGCTTCCAAATCATCCCAAACGGTCACGATTGCATGTGTGAATGTGGGTGAGGCATGCTGTAACATGTGTGGATGTGTGGGAGGTGTTTGAAGGCACATGGGTGTGTGGAGTGGCTCTAGGAGAGCAATAAATGCCCAAAATAGTCCAAAATCCACCCAAAACATGCACTAGCACCTCAAAGGAGTCAAAATCTCACAATAAGAGGAAGGGGAGCATATGCCTGGTTGACTACAATCAATGTGGGCGCATGGGTGTCAAAATGATCAACCTATAGCGCATCAACTATGCAAAATGATCAGCTAGGAGCACCTCAACTATGGCAAATGATCAATTTCCCTAAGTCTAACCATTGGAATCACTGCATGGGAGCAAATGAAAGTTTTTAAGGTCTAAGACTATGGTACTAAGGAAGTATTATTCTCTAACAAGTATCATAATGATATTGTTAGAGAAGTTATCTTTGTTAGAGAAGTATCTTTGTGGTCTTTGTTGAAAGACATCATTGAAGAGTACCATAGTAATATTTCACGCATCTTGTTGCAAAAATATCTTGATCGTATTCCATGTAATTGTTGCTAATGCATGGGATTGATTGACTAGAATGCATTTCATGAAGAAATGATATTTGATGCACTTCATGATGATTGAGATGTTTGATGCACTTCATGAAATTGGTTGAGATACTTGATGCACTTCATATTGGTTGAGGTGTTGGATGCACTTCATGACATTGGTTTATATACTTGATGCACTTCATGAGATTGGTTGAATTACTTGGTACATTTCATGTGCATGACTGATTGGAAACAATTTCATGTATCTTGGTAGAGTATGTATATAATGCAAATCATGAATCTTTTATGCATTTCAAGTAACTTAGAGCATGTGTAACATGCATGATTGAACTTGAATTTGAATTGATTAGAATGTGTTTAGGGTAGATTCATTCCAAGTGTTTGATTTCATTTATCATAGGTGAAGTAGAGTGAATTGGAATAGGAAGGAATTGATTTCATGTTGCGATTTCATGGAATTTGTTTTATGTACCTTGGGAGTATTTCATGTGGTTAATTAGAATTTATTTCTTGAAGATGTGTTGAATTTATCTTGTTGAACAGTATGTTGGGATATAATAAACCCAATTCATACTTATGGTAAAATATTTAATCATTTTTTATTAATTTCCTGCCCACTAGACTATATAGTTGGTATCCACTTGCACCACTTGGTCAACATTTGCCATATATACCCCAAGAGCGTCTTTATCCCGATTCTGGTTAGATCCTTCCAACTTTATTGATTGTCGGAATTAGTAACTATGCCTTCCTGCAAATTTTGTCTTTATACTGTTTTATTCCAACTTTTCAGTGGATAAGGTAAAGCTAGTCAACTAGGAAACTGCTATTTTTTGTTGTCAACCCGTCCTCCATGATTTTCTCTCAAGATTCCATAACTAGCATTTTTTTCCATCATCCATGACAACTGACTCGTGCTTTAGATAATTCGTGAGGTCCTTGACTTATTAGGAAAGTGATTTATCCACCTATGCGGGTTTATCATATTTAGTAGGTCTGCTTTTCGAGCTATATGAGTTGTATCCTATGCAACTCGAATTTACCTATGAGGGATGTACTATTTATGTACACTATTATTCATAATTAATCAATGTAAGGATACACTCCAATATTCACCTCTTCCTCGTGTGATTCAGTCTCTCTATCTTCTCTCTATATTCCTTGTGCATGCTTGTGAGAATTATTGTGTAGCAAGATCTGCCTCTTGTGCTTATTCTTTGCATCAAGGCTCTATTTCTACATGGTATCAGAGCTACAATTTATACATGGTATCAGAGCGCAAGGTTGTTCAATTTTAATAGAGTTGAGGATCTATTTGTTCTCTCTATCAGAGTACATCTAGTTTCATTTTTCTCTCTGAAGAAGAGCTTGTATTCAACTTACAAGATTTTCTCCTAGTTTTATTTGTGTAGGTTGCAGAGAGTATCTCTCTGAGCGCATCAACATCTCAATATGGATTCTTCTTCAGCTATGATCCTGACTCCCTTAAACTATCACGAATGGAAAGCCAAAATTGACATTTTGTTGCGCAGTAAGGGACTTTATAGAGTTTCTATGGCTTTATAAAATGAACCAAATTCTATTGTTGAGAAACCTAATTTTTTAATAGGTTGGATGAAGCCCTTTGCCTTTCTATTTCTCCTAATCTATGCTTTCATCGATATGGTTTGACCACTCCAAACCAAGTATGGACCAAACTCGAGTCTCTCTTTGGAGTTCAAGATGAGATAAGAGTGCATCAGTTGGAGAATGAGTTATTCTCATTGAGTCCAAGCAGTTTCGAATCCATTGAGGGGTTCTTCACCAAATTCAAGTCACTTGTTCTATTGCTCAAGCAATGTGGGATTGCGAAGAAGTAATATCAATTGATCCTTTCCATTCTATCAAAATTGGGTCATGATTTCTCAATATTTGTGTTTCCAACTTTGGAGAGCGCTAAAATTAGTTAACTTTGCAAAACAATAATTTCTTAGTAATTAAACGAGATTGAAAGATGATGAAGATAAATGATATCAATATCATTAAATTTTCTTTGTGAAGATTTTATTATTATTCCAAATTAACGAGAATAATTCAAAATCTACAGGGATATAGTATTGTTTAAATCATAGAGACATGATGTTCTTAAATGGATACAATGATTCAAATAAACAAGTCTTTTGAGGTGATATATAAATCATATAGTTAGATGTATGAAGGGGTGTCTTTGAAGTTTTCATATGAAGTTTAGAAGTAGAGGCCATAGAAAGTATGAACAAAACCAAATCATGTAGAAGTCCTTGAAGACATGAAATTAAAATAAGGGTGGCAGGGTGGAGCTAGAGAAGGTTCCAGCCTGCAAAAGGGTGTTGTAGCATCCTGTCAGTTGTAGCTGATAAAATAAGGTGTTGGTGCATCCTTCAATTGTATCCGAGAAATCAGGGATTGGTGTCTCCAGCAAGTTGCAGCTTGCAAAACATTGTAAATAAAATCTTGTAGTTAATAAAAAGAATTTGTGGTTGTTCACAATTGGGTTTTCTACGATAAAAATTATGCATACCGCACATCTTGTTGATTACATGTTTTAAATTGTTAAACATTAACAATTAAACTGATTTAAATTGTTGAAAATTATCAATACTAATTCAACCCTCGCTCAGTATTAGGCAATATTCTAACAACGTGATGCTTGCAATGACATATATCCCACGTGCCAAACAAGATATGATCATCGAAGCTTTATAATGCCACTTATTCAATATACATGCCAATGCATTGAACAGTATGGTAGGATCTCTCTCCTTTGGCATTATGTGCATGGAATTTGACATATGGTGCAACAGTTGGTTTGATATGGTATGACTTGACGCTGGCATAAAATATGGAAAATGGGACAAAAGACCCATACTTCTTATAAAAATCTATGTAGCATGTTAAGTTCTAGGTGGGTAAAACAATGGAAAAAATAAAGTGAAAGCCTTTTTAAAAAAAAAATTTACCAAAATTTAAAAGATTCATAAAGAATTATTAATAATAATTAATAAATCTTAAGAACTTTGGAGGTAATATTTTAGCGAAGGGCAATGTGGGACTTTCGTCAAATGATAATTTTGGGCTAAGGATGTTTTGGTAAATATTGATGCAATAATTTAGAGGCTCTAGAGAAATTGACCCATGATTGGCAAAGTTCAAAGATTTTGATAGAATCACTTTTACAAATTCACACAAGAGTAAGGGAGCGGTAATGAAAACCCTAATCTATTGGAAGGAAAGAATATATGCAAAACTCATTAAACTTGATGGAAATGTAACCTAAGCATGGATGAACATCAAAGCCAATGCAACTTCAAAATGTAGAGAATCAAAATCCTTGTAGCATATCCATTACAAAGTACAAGGATTTCATTGTAGGAACAAGCCTAGAAGTGGTGCCTTGTTCCAACTACCTTATCAATTTAACTGGTTTAACTAGTTTAATTGATTATCAGACTGATTTAGACATGAAGAGTTAGACTAGTGGCTCCCATGTAGTTATTTAGAAACTCCTAGTTATTTTTTCAATCAGCTTGAATTGGTAGATTCAAATTCTATCCACATGATTCAAATTCTCCTTATTGTAACACTGTTGTATTACTATTGAATTAATGAAGATTAATGTTGTAATTTACTGATCAATTTTTATCAGATTTGTTTCAAATTTGTCTTGTTCAGTGTACATTGTTCTTGATATTCCACTGCACAATTCACCTCTCAATTTCTCTCATTTTCCTGTAGATCAATGGTTCAATAATTTAACACCAAAAACGCTTTATAACATGCAATCTCAAAATTAAAGGCAATGCACCTTATCATATCCTCTTCAAAGAAGCGAGTCGCTCCTTGATCGAGAGCATGGCTATGACTGGATACCTAATGTACAAGAAAAAAATATGGGATATAAGAGGCTTCGTAAGATTGCTTCATACTATAGTCAAAACCATATATCACTTAAATGAGGTTGGCATAAATATGTCAAGTCTTGGATAAATCATCCAGGAATCAAAGAAGAGGTCACTTTGTATAATATCAATAATTTTAAAAGTATTACTACATCTAAATTTAAGGAAAGATGTGTGATAAAGAGTTAGAGAATAAGTGAACATTAAGATAATATAAAGAGGTGATCAACTTTAATCTAAAAGATCAAAAGTATCTCTCTTTTAACTAGTGCAAAGAAGAAAATTAACCTTGTTAAAATAAGAATAAATGTTCATGAACTCCATAGTCTAATAAGGTACTAGATAATTCATAACACACTATGGGATGAAAGAATGTCATCTTTGTAACACTAAGAGGGTTGAAGTGTTGGACACAATGACCACACTGAAAGGGGGGCGAATTAGTGCATGAGCAATTTATAATATTTTTACCTTCTTTTAGTCAACCAAAGTATATCAATCAGTGTGTTATCAAATGCATTAGTTAAATCAATCAAGAGTCATAAGCACATTCATCACATCAAAGAAAACAAGAGTCATAAGCACATTCATCACATCAAAGAGACACAAATATTTGTAATTTGATATTTATTTATTGTACATAAAAGACAACAATCTTCTCGATTATAATAAGCACCAACTAATAAAAAGAGAACCAACTCTCATAACATGACCCGGCTTGGTTTTCTTAGCTCCAACTAAGAAGGGTTTGAGGAGTCCAATCCTCAAATGCAAGTTTCTTCTTGCAAGAAATCATATGGCTCTGTTGCACAACCAACATCTTCTATGCACATCAATATTTGCTCATCACTTCGTTGGTCATTCTGCTCATCACTGCTGCCCATCACTGTTGCTCATCTCTGTACTCATCACTTATGCTCATCTTTGCTTCTCATGTACATCATTGTACATCTCATCACACACAATTATTGAACAAGTAATTCCGCTCTGCTTTCACTGAACATAAGGCATGCATCGTCATGCACCATCATCATAGGTATGCATCATCGTCGTAGGGTATGCATCCTCATCATCAAATATACATCATCACCGTCTCACTTTGCAAGGTTTATCCATCATCATCATCAAGTATACATCATGGTGCATGGGAGAGCATCGTCACACTATGGTATGCATGCACATAATATTGTATAGGAGTGCATCAACATCATAGAGTGTGTACATCATTATCACATGCATTATCATCATAAAGTGTATCATATAATAGCATAAATGTATGCAATATCGTCATCATAGCCTCCATAATGACTTCAAATATATATACCAATATAGAGGCTCATATACTAAGATAAAAAATGAACTCTATCCAAGAGGGACATGTGCCATCACAAAAGAAACCCAGAAGAATGAACCATACCTTTTCGAAGATCACAAGATGAAGAAACATTTGACAAGCCAAAATAAAATCTATATCATATCATTACATATCCCTCATAACAAGATTTCCAACGAGCCAAGAATTTTGTAATTCTGATTTCGCATGAGAAAGTTATACCAATTTTAGTGAAGATGCCCGAAAATTTCTGTGTAAAAACGAACTGCTCCTCTTCTGTTGCGAAAAAAACTCAGACCAATCTCCATGAATTCACTTCTCTACGTCCATCATTGATTGTATTTTGGTGTGTTTATATACACATTAAAGTGGACATATTTCATGTTGGTCGACTTGCCTTCAAAGGTAAGAGTGGTAAAAAAAATAATTTTTAATTAAAAATTGTAATTAAAGAGTCACACAAACTTCTTACCACTTCAATGGTCAAACCTTACCAAAAAGTTGCATGTATTTTATTTGCCATATAATAGGGTGTCCACCACATAAGCCATATGTATGACTAAGGACTTCAAACTTCTTACCACTTCAATGGTCAAACCTTACCAAAGAATTGCATGTATTTTATTTTCCATATAATAGGGTGTCCACCACATAAACCATATGTATGACCAAATATTTCAAACTTCTTACCACATCAATGGTCAACCTTATGTATTTTTAATATTTTTCTTTTAAAACATCCTTCACAGTCAACCATATCATTTAAAATTCATGGGAGTGTGTCCTCTACATCTTCATAAGGTTGCATCAAGCCACTACGGATTTTAATGGCATGCCATGTGCAAGGTGCCATCATGGGCTTCAAGTTTGTCACTAAATGGACCATCATCAAGCCAATATGTGTGTGGGTGCCTTCACCACATCAAGTGTAAGCAATGGGAATGAAGGTCTTCACAATGTTACATGACTTCTTTTTAGTCACTAAAGACCACATCATCATGCCATATAACCATGTAAAGTGCAAGTAGTGGGATCCATGACCTTTGCAAGGGTATCAAGGTATTCATTAGAGGTTCCATGGACTTCTTCATCATACTAGGGGCTCCATAGCCTGTCAATGACCATACAAGGTCATCATTATCATAAAAGAGCTATGTGACCCCAATAAGGGTTGCAAGGTCATCAAACCACTAAGTGTGGGTCCAAGGGCTTCATCAAGGCTTCTTCAACAGGAAAGAGGCTTCATAGGCTTCCTCAACCACACTAGGAAACCCTCAAGGGTTGAGATCCATTAGGACATCAGCTGTGGGATAGATGGGCCTTGTCATGGGGTACTATGATACCATCAGAGCATGAATTACCACATAATGGGTCATTAATGCTTCTCCAATCCATCTAGGGGTTCTCCATCGTCCATCAAGGTTTCAGGACCATCTCCAAGGTCTTCAACACCATTAGCAGGGTCTTCAGCATCTTACAAGGTGGTGGCTCCAAGATCCATCATTGTGGGTACAAGGACCTTGTAAACTTTGTACAAAGTGCTTCAAGGAACAAACCCACTTTTGTAAGGGGTCCAAGGCTCAAACCAACTTTGTAAGGGGTCCAAGGAACTGCAAGTGGGACTTGGTGGCATCAACGACGATCTGTGGGGCCACTGCAAGTCCATGTTGGCATCAATGACAATTTCATCAACATGAAGATGAAAATCACTTTCTCACTTAATTTCATCTGTACACCCACATTAGAGCATAATTTAAAAATATTTGCTATAATATTGACATTTCACATTTTCACTCTTCACAACTATGGTGATTCAAGAATGTGTATCTTAAAGCTTTTTAAGCATACAAATAAAATTAAAAAGAAAATCAAGTGACTACTTACTTTTTCAAAGTTCAACAAACCAAAGTTGGTCTCAATGGATGTTAATAACAATCATCATCATCATTAAATAAATAAATAAAACAAAATATTTATTAAATTAATTAATTAATTTTTTAAAGGCATATGATTACGAACCCTAAAAAACATATAATTAAAACACAAACAAAAAAATCAAAACATAAAAGTTATTAAATAATAATGATAATTAGGGCATGGGGTAAAAAAGTTAAAAAAAGTCAAAGCATTAAACTTAATAAATAACTTAATAAAAATAAAAATATAGAAAAAAACCTAGGGTAGCCATGGTTGTCCATGTCGAGCTCTAGCAAGCCTAGGTCGCCATAGCCACGACCATGGATGATCATGGCCATGGCCAAGCCCCTTTGAGACAACGATTTTCGTAGTATACCGTAATCGACATGGCTGCCACAAGCCATGTCAGAAACACAAAAATATTTCAAAACATAAAACTTATTACATAACTTTATAAAAATAAAATATTGAAAAAAAATTATAAAAAATTAGGTCCTTTATGCCTACCTAGGTTGAGCCCTAGCAAGCCAACCTGGTGGTCACAACCACGACCACATGATGTTACAACCATGGCTCCTAGTGGCTAGGCCATCATGGAAATGGCCGACCTTGAGGGGGCTTAGCCATGGCCACCATAACCACAAAAGAGGGGGACTAAGGCCTAAGATTCGACCCCTCAAAATCAAAAACAAAATTGCAAAAAAATAATTTTTAAACATTTAAAATCCAAAAAGTAAAACGTTGTTAAGAAATATTAAAAGAGATGGGGATTTTTTTTACTTGAGTCAATTTGGATCTAGACGTCAAACTTCACATTTGTAGACCACCTGAGAAAAGGCAAAGCAAGGAGATGGAGATTTACTTAAAATTGCAAACCTCTACACGTACAAAGTAAAGAGGAAAACACCAACATATATTTGAAGAGGAATGAAGAACGCAGAGGATAACCAAATCCTTAGCTTGAAGCCATGAAACCTTTGAAATCCTTGAAACCCTAGTAGGGAGGCCAAACTGGAAAGATTCATGAATATGAATGAAATGAAAAGAGTGGAGGGGTTTGCATTCTCCTATTGCTTTTAATTAAATAATATATTTAGCATATGTGGATGGAGTCGAGAACCTCAACCTCATGGAAGACCCTAAGTAAATTCAATTTCTAATTTTTTAATAATTTAATTTAATTTTGTTTTTAATTTATTTATTTCAAATTATTTAAATTTAAATTATGATATTTAATAAATAAATTTATTAAATTATTTTAATTTTATTAAAACAATACCTTAGTGAGTTGTGTGTGTGTGTGGAGGAATTAGTACTTACGTTGGGCTCGTACTCACGTGACATGGGGTCAATTTCAATTTGTTTCCACTATAACCTCCAGGTGCACACACACTACCCCTACACAGGTACACAAGTCATTCGAGGTTTGAACCTGCAACATCGCAAGGAGTGCCTTAACAATGCACCTTATCACCAATTGGTCTACACCTTGGGGGCCCATATTTTGTATATATTTCACATTTTTAATAAAATAATTAATTAATATAGCGAGTAATTAATTTTTTGGGTTTGAATAGACTTCGAAATTGTAGCAATTTATCTAATCGTTATATGTATTGGGTAGTATTGATACAACATTTGGTAATTAGCAAAGTGATAAAGACAATGCGATCCCCAGGGAAAGATCAAAGTTTTTTTATTATATTGGACCACCTTAAATTTACAAGTATTCAAATGGAGATAGGTATTGGGTTAAAAATCTATATAGTTTACCAAAATATCAAAAAATATACAATTGTTTAACAAATGTCGAAATTACGATGGAGAAATGTCATTTTTTTGACATAGTGAAGGTGTCATCATAATTGCGACAGTCGTTGAGGACAAAAAGAGAAAAAAATGTAACTTTAAATTAAATTTATGATTTTTCGAAATTACAATGGATGTTTGCCAACAATGTTGAAATTTGCACCCAAAAGTAGTACTAAGTGTAGAAAATTATCATCTTTGTTTGGTGTATTTTCTCCTTGAATTGCCAGGAAGTTTGGGTCCATTGTTTTGTTGTACTTTGTTCTACACCAACCTTAACATGAAAATTTACAAAGTTAAGATTAGAAAAACCTTCTGATTTGAAGGTGAAATATTTCGTTTTGCATTAACCTTGAACTCCAAGAAATTTCCACAAAAAATAGTAATGATATTTATAACGAATGTGAATATGTATATTCGTCATTGTTATTTTTACAAGACATCTATCTTTCATATGTCATGTCATGTATTGTTCTTGTGTAATTATGGGATTATCATGTTTATTATATGCTTTACTCTTGTAAGTTCTTTTGTGTAGATTAACTCTTTATTTCATTCACTTTCTCCATATGGATATTTGTGAATAGTTGTGATAGCTTGATTATGCCATTCCTTCTTATTGGGCGTCGTCGATTATTATTGCAAACAATTGCAAATACAATATTGGTTTGAGACTCTTGAATGCAGACATAGGGACTATGTCTAGCACCAAGGCTCGTGAAAAAATGTTATGAATGAGGGGTCAAGCGATTAGGAATCCGGAAATAAATGATTTCAAGTAACGATCAAGTAGCTTAGGTCTAAAATAAAGGAAACATAGTGAAAAATAGTGGATGATCTCAAGGCCGACAAAAGGATACTCACAATATTTACTTTGAAGAAGTATCATGGAAATGCAAGATCAAACCAAACCATTGATACAACCTAAATCTCAATGATTTAACAACAATGAAGATATTCATAATAAAGAAGCAATCATTGCAAAACCTAGCTAAAAGGTAATTAACTAATGCGTTTCATGCAATCTACAAAGTTAATTTAAATTTCAGTAATGGTTCCCACATAAAATTTTGAGTCTTACCTAATCTTTTAATGCAAACAACATTGCTAGCAATTCAATGGAATTTTTCTAGTCATGTCCAATGATATTTAGCAAACATGGGATATACTAACATGGAACATGAAAGTGTCTTTATGGATATAATAAAGGTTATAGAACCAACATACCCTAGAGTGCATGTGGTCCTCTCCAACTATAATTTTGTCAATCAAGAAAAATGTTGACACATAGGCAACACATGCATCAACCATTGAACACGAGCCATAATACCTAATATTAACTTGGAGGTTATAACACTAACTTGTTCTAGGTTGGGTATCGTGCTCACTTGTTGCAAGTGTGTGGGTGTTGGTGTTTATATATCGTTGACATATAAGCATGGCATGCATCCAACCATTGATCAAAAGTAATACTTAATATTAACTTGGAGGTTATAACACTAACTTGTTCTAGGTTGGGTATCGTGCTCACTTGTTGCAAGTGTGTGGGTGTTGGTGTTTATATATCGTTGACATATAAGCATGGCATGCATCCAACCATTGATCAAAAGTAATACTTAATATTAACTTGGAGGTTATAACACTAACTTGTTCTAGGTTGGGTATCGTGCTCACTTGTTGCAAGTGTGTGGGTGTTGGTGTTTATATATCGTTGACATATAAGCATGGCATGCATCCAACCATTGATCAAAAGTAATACTTAATATTAACTTGGAGGTTATAACACTAACTTGTTCTAGGTTGGGTATCGTGCTCACTTGTTGCAAGTGTGTGGGTGTTGGTGTTTATATATCGTTGACATATAAGCATGGCATGCATCCAACCATTGATCAAAAGTAATACTTAATATTAACTTGGAGGTTATAACACTAACTTGTTCTAGGTTGGGTATCGTGCTCACTTGTTGCAAGTGTGTGGGTGTTGGTGTTTATATATCGTTGACATATAAGCATGGCATGCATCCAACCATTGATCAAAAGTAATACTTAATATTAACTTGGAGGTTATAACACTAACTTGTTCTAGGTTGGGTATCGTGCTCACTTGTTGCAAGTGTGTGGGTGTTGGTGTTTATATATCGTTGACATATAAGCATGGCATGCATCCAACCATTGATCAAAAGTAATGTATAATAAAGACAATTCAAAGTAAAAAAATTAGTTAACAAATCTCAAAAACAATAATAATGAAATAAACAACCAATCATTTTTAAAACCCACTAATTTCTTTATAATTTTTTTTTTTTTAAATCAACCAATTATTAAAGAGACCCTACCTAAAATACATGCCTTTACAACTTAAATAACTTAAACTCTCATATTTAATATAATATTTTATTTGATATTTTTTAATATTTTATTTATACTCATTCAAATAAATTTTTATTTTTATTAAATTATATATTTTTAAAAGTCTATATATGTAATTCCATGTTTTTAATTTTTTTTCTTCTATCCTTCTCATTCCTAATGTACTTCTAAATTAAAAACTACTAACTAGTTGTCGATGCCCTCCTCAAAACCCAATGCAACCTGAGTAAGTAATTAATTGCTTTTGATATTATTAGTTGGAACACATTCTCACCAAAAATATGGATACTTAATTGCTCTTAATCTACCTTTAGAACTTCACATCTTTGAATCTATTTCTTTCTTTTATATTTTCTTGTTTTTAGAGATTTACTTTTTTAATCTATTTCTTCCTTTTTTTTTATATTTTCTTTGTAAGGTAGACAATATATTGTCAATACTAATTTTTTAAACTCATCTTCCTTTAAAGATTTGGTTTTAAAGCTGCATATCTTTGTATCTATTTCTTTCTTTTTATATTTTCTTTGTAAGGCAGGCAATATGCTGTCAATATTAATTTTTAAAACTCAAACATGTTTATTACATGTTTAATATATTCTCAATACTATTTTAAATTGCATGTATAATTCGTGGAAATGCAAGAATAAACCAAACCAAACCATACCAATATTTACTTTGAAGAAGTATACTCACAATATTTACTCACAATATTTACTTTGAAGAAGTATCATGGAAATGCAAGAATAAACCAAACCATTGATACAACCTAAATCTCAATGATTTAACAACAATGAAGATATTCATAATAAAGAAGCAATCATTGCAAAACCTAGCTAAAAGGTTATTAACTAATGCGTTTCATGCAATCTACAAAGTTAATTTAAATTTCAGTAATGGTTCCCACGTAAAATTTTGAGTCTTACCTAATCTTTTAATGCAAACAACATTGCTAGCAATTCAATGGAATTTTTCTAGTCATGTCCAATGATATTTAGCAAACATGGGATATACTAACATGGAACATGTAAGTGTCTTTATGGATATAATAAAGGTTATAGAACCGACATACCCTAGAGTGCATGTGGTCCTCTCCAGCTATAATTTTGTCAATCAAGAAAAATGTTGACACATAGGCAACACATGCATCAACCATCGAACACGAGCCATAATACCTAATATTAACTGAGGTTATAACACTAACTTGTTCTAGGTTGGGTATCGTGCTCACTTGTTGCAAGTGTGTGGGTGTTGGTGTTTATATATCGTTGACATATAAGCATGGCATGCATCCAACCATTGATCAAAAATCATGTATAATAAAGACAATTCAAAGTAAAAAAATTAGTTAACAAATCTCAAAAACAATAATAATGAAATAAACAACCAATCATTTTTAAAACCCACTAATTTCTTTATAATTTTTTTTTTAAAATCAACCAATTATTAAAGAGACCCTACCCAAAATACATGCCTTTACAACTTAAATAACTTAAACTCTCATATTTAATATAATATTTTATTTGATATTTTTTAATATTTTATTTATACTCATTCAAATAAATTATTATTTTTATTAAATTATATATTTTTAAAAGTCTATATATGTAATTCCATGTTTTTAATTTTTTTTTCTTCTATCCTTCTCATTCCTAATGTACTTCTAAATTAAAAACTACTAACTAGTTGTCGATGCCCTCCTCAAAACCCAATGCAACCTGAGTAAGTAATTAATTGCTTTTAATATTATTAGTTGGAACACATTCTCACCAAAAATATGGATACTTAATTGCTCTTAATCTACCTTTAGAACTTCACATCTTTGAATCTATTTCTTTCTTTTATATTTTCTTGTTTTTAGAGCTTTACTTTTTTAATCTATTTCTTCGTTTTTTATATTTTCTTTGTAAGGTAGACAATATATTGTCAATACTAATTTTTTAAACTCATCTTCCTTTAAAGATTTGGTTTTAAAGCTGCATATCTTGTATCTATTTCTTTCTTTTTATATTTTCTTTGTAAGGCAGGCAATATGCTGTCAATATTAATTTTTAAAACTCAAACATGTTTATTACATGTTTAATATATTCTCAATACTATTTTAAATTGCATGTATAATTCGTGGAAAATGATGTATTAGGTACAGGTTTATTTTCTAATAAAAACTTAGAGATTGTGAGATTTGGAATTGTCAACGAAAATAATATGTAAAAAAAGGCTCTCTATTTGTTTGCACGCTGGAATCCATTTACATTTAATATTATAATCCATGAATTAGACCATTGACGGCCTTTTGCAACCACCTTAACATAAAATATCCAAATTACTTGTAGCAAAAAGACTTGCCTTTATAATTTTAATATGAATTTAGGAACATTTTCAAGTATGATTAGTGTTTTGTCATAATCAAAGTAGTATAAATTGTTTTCCAATTTTAAAATGGTTTAAATTAAATAATTGATTAAAGTTTTGGATTAATGAGAACTTTGATTTTTTTATATTTATCAAATTTTGATAATTAATGTAAAGTTTACTAAATGATTAGAGGCTTTGAACTTGATATATTTTGGCCATTTATAAAGTTCAATATGGAGAGATGTTGTGATGTAATTTAAAGTTATGTTAAGTTATAAAAATAAAAGTAATTAAAAAATTCATGTGAGTTCATAAAATAAAAAAATTAAACTAAATAAAAAGTAATTAAACAATTTATGTCCGCTAATAAAATAAAAACTAAAACCAAATAAAATGTAAGTTAAAAAATCCATGTCTACTAATAAAAAAAAAACCAAGATAGATCCATCTTAAACCTAGATCTATCAAGTAACGAGAGGGATCCAATCTCTAGCAATAGAGTGATCCAATTTCTTGAGGTGTAATTTTTTTGTGTACGTGTAAAAATTTAAGATAAAAAAAATTTACACATTAAAAAATTGGATCGCTTTTGATGCTTGATAAATCTAGATTTAAAATAACATTTTATAACACTATCATTATAAAGACTTTAAAAAAAAGGTAATCAATCAAAACTACATAAAAAGTCCATTTCATAAGAGAACCAAACATCTTTAATAGGACATTGAAAAATGCACTACTCCCAATGTACATAATTTGCAACTCCTATTGAAAAATACACTGCTCCTAATGTACATAATTTACAATGCCTATCTTAGTTTGAATAGTGAGCTTGTAGGATTGCACTCTTTGAGAACAAATGTTGTTGTAGGTATCCCATGAGACTCTTAGAAAGGCTTCAATGGTAAAGGCAACTCGACGAGAGTGGCTAGAGGGAAGTACGTCTACTTCCCTTGACTAAAGTCCCTTTGAATATCATCCCTGATTGCAAAATTGAATTTTGCATTAAGAAGAAGAAAATGGAAGAGAACATTGAAAAGTGCCTATAAGAAGGAAGATGATTGTTAAAATTAAGAGACATGAAACAAGGATACACATCAATATTAATGTGGTAAAACTCCATAAGGGGAAACATCCACACGGGCAAAGTATTGAATCTCATTAATCAAGAGCGGGAAGATTACACAACGGGTCATTCTAACATTCAGCCCACAACATACAATATGTATCCCAACCATGCACTATGTACTTCACAAAAATAAGTTACATGAGTAAAACTACTATTGGTTACACTAGTTACATAAAACTTCCCGCAAACAAATCTAATTATTGTTAGTTGCCAATATTAACAATCTCCACCTTGACAACAATTTTTTTCTAATACTTTGCCCCAGACTATTCATCACATTTTTTTCAAACCAAGATAAACTATACACCATCATAGCTTCTCTAATAACACTAGTTTTGTAAACATATCTACACAATTTTCATGAGTGTGAACCTTTTTCAGATCTACTCCACCTTCACCAATGGCTTGCCTTTCAAAATGATACATTAGATCAATATGTTTAGTCTTACTATGATAAACAGGATTTGTAGCCAACTATATAGCACTTTGACTATCACAAAAAACAGGCACACTGTTCTGCAACCTTCCAATTTCTCTAAGTAGACCTTTCAACCAAATCACCTCTTTGCAAGCATGTGAGGCAACAATGTATTCAACCTCTGTAGTGGATAAAGCAATTGTTTCCTAAATCTTTGACATCCAACTTATAGCTCCACCTGCAAGAGTAAAGACATAACTGAGGTAGACCTTCCCTTGTCAAAATCACCTGTGAAATGTGGATCAACAAAACCGCATACATAATCATTGTTATTGTTAAAGGTAATACAATAGTCACCGGTGCCTCTTAAGTATCAAAGCACCTATTTCACTGCATTTCAATGTTATTTTTCTGATTTGCCATGTATTTACTAACAACACCTACTGCATGTGAAATATCAGGTCTAGTACACACCATTTCATCATTAAACATCCTACTACATTGGATATAAACCTGAAGAAAACTTAAAATGGGAAGCCAAAGGAACATTCACAGGTTTTGTCTTGTTCACTTCGAATCTTAAAAGTATTTTCTCAACATACTTCTCCTGTGAAAAACTAAGCTTACCATTTCTTATGTCTTTGTGTATTTCAATACCCAAATTTTGTTTTACAGCTCCAAGATCCTTCATATCAAAAGCCCTAGCCATTTGAGCCTTCAAACTGCTAATCTCGTCTATGCTTTTACTCAGAAGAAGCATATCATCAACATACAACACTAAGATAATGATTATGGCATTCAACCTTTTGAAATATAAACAATGAGCATATTCACTTCTAGTATAACCTTAGCTCACCATGAAATAATCAAACGTCTTATACCATTGCCTCGGTCACTATTTCAGACCATACAATGATTTCTTGAGCTTGCAAACTAATCTTCCTTTATGATGTTGCACAAAACCTTCTGGTTGTTCCATATAAATCTCCTCATCTAAATCTCCATGTAAGAAAAGTTGTTTTAACATCTAGTTGCTCTAACTCCAAATCAAACAATGCAACAAGTGCTAACAGAATACGAATAGATACAAGCTTGACAATTGGTGAAAAAATATCATGATAGTCAATACCTTCCATCTGAGAGTACCCTTTTGCGACCAATCTGGCTTTGTATCTTTCAACCTTACCATCAACGCCTTTCTTCAACTTGAAGACCCACTTATATCCTCTTGTTACATCATCATATCCAACAAAAATGCATTTCTTTAACTTAGGGTCTAACTTAGAGCTTCACAACCAAAGATTTTCAATTTGAATAATAACAGGGATGACCAGTCCATACCTCTTCCAGAATTTTACAATTTATTTCCATTGATGGTGATCGATTGATTAGATAACCAGTAATGGAAACTACTTCTCCCCACAACTCTTGCCCCATATTAGCATTATTGAGCATGCTTCTTGTTTTCTCTAGAATAGTTATATTCATGCGCTCTACAACACCATTTTGTTGAGGAGTGTATATGTTCGTTTTGTCTTACGATCCCTTCTTCTTTGCAATACTTTTCAAACTCTAAAGAAATAAACTCACCTCCATTATCCGTCCTTAAACATTTGATTGTCATGCCAGTTTTTGTTTCCACCATAACTCTAAATTGTTTAAACGTGTTAAATACATCAACTTTTCTTTTCAAGACATGGACCCAAAATTTTCTTGAAAAAGCATCTATAAACAATACATAATATGTTGCTCCCCCATAGGAAATAGTAGGAGATGGACCCCACAAATCAGAATGAATGTAATCGAGAACTCCTTTACTAACATGACTACCTGCTTTGAATTTTTGTCCACACTACTTTTCAAATATACAATGTCTACAAAACATCAAATCCAAAGAATTCAAATTTGGAAGCAATTTGCGATTCATTAATACCTAAATTCCTCTCTTAGTCATTTGACCAAGACGTTGATGCCATATTTGAGTGGATCCTGGCATCTCTTCAAATACTAATGTATCATTAACTTGATTTCTTCCAACCAATTTGTAAAGGTTTCCTGTTTGTTGTGCCTTAATGACCACTAAAGCACCCTTAGATACTTTTAGTACTCCACTTAAAGCTGTAAACTTATGACCACAAGAAACTAACACTCCTAAAGAGATTAAATTTTTCTTTAATTCAACCACATGCCTAACATCTGTTAGTGTTCTTATAACTCCATCAAACATTTTAATTTTAACACTTCCAACCCCGACAGTATTACATGAATGATTGTCTCCCAAAAGAACTATACCATCATTAACTGTTTGAGAGGAAGCAAACCAATCTTTGTCAGGACAGATATGGTTCGAAGCACTAGAATCTAATGACCATTCTTCATTATATTTAGAAACACTACAAATGGACAAAACCTCATCGATCATACTTGAATATGACTTAACTGAATTTGCCTCAGATTTGGAGTCATCTTTCTTGGATTCTTGTCTTTTCCAACAACCCTTCTTGAGATGACCAGTCTTGTTGCAGTACTAGCATTTTAATTTGCTCTTTCTGCCTTTTGATTTAGATCTGGAAGTACCTCTTGACTTTTCTCCTCTTTCTTTGGATCGACCTCTAACAACCAAAGCTTCATGTGAAGAGGTTTCAAAACTAGATTTCTTCCTTAATTCCTCAGACAACAATGCTCCAACCACATCGTCAAATTCCAAAGTATCAGTTGTACTAAGGCTAATGGAAGAAACTACTTGACCCCAAGATTCATGTAAGGTACATAAAAGATTGACTACTTTATCTTCATCATCAATTTTAACATCCATACTAGTCAACTGGGAAATAAGAGTACTAAAAACATTCAAATGATCTGCGACCTTCCTACCTTCTTTCATTTCATACGGTAAAGTTGTCTCTTCAAGTAAATTTTGTTAATTGTCAAAGATTTCATCTTATAAAGACTTTCTAACTTGCTCCATAGGCTTGCTGGTGACTCTTCTTCAACAATATTAAACAACACATCATCTCCAAGACATAATCGAATTGTGCTAAGTGCTATGGCATCTAATTCCTCCCATTCATCATCTGTCATAGTTAGGGGTTTCTTTCTTTTACCATCTAAGGCTTTCTGCAACCCTTGTTGTACTAAAAGATCCCACATTTTTAATTTCAATAATTCAAAGTTATTTTACCACTAAACTTCTCAATTTCAAACTTTGTACTAGACATTGTTGTGATTTTTTTTTTAAAGTTGTGCAAACAAAATTATATATATATACCGCCGAACAAAAACAATGCAGGCTCAAGATTTGAGCTCTTCTCATCTCAACCTTCACGTGGCCCTCTTCTCGACAGCAACAGGCTCTCATCTTTACCACGGTTTTTCTCCACGATCCAATTTTGACTCTGCAAGCTTTCTTCAGCAACGGCTTACGAACTCACTCAACCATCACGTGGGCCTCTTTCTCCATAGCAACATCAACCTTCATGTGGCCCTCTTCACCATAGGCTCAGGGGCATCCTTTGCTACCCTTCGCCATTCACAGCAGCAGATGAGACTCCTCTCCACAGCGGCTGCAGGCTCCCTCTCCACGACGGGCTCTCTTCACAATCTGATGGCGCTCACGGTGGCTGCGTGCTCCCTATCCACGGGGGCTTTCTTCTCGATTTCACGACGCTCTCCTCTTCAGACGCTCTTCAGAATGTGTAAAATTGTTGCAAACGAGCTCTCCTCTTCAGATGCTCTTCAGAATGTGTAAAATCGTTGCAAACGAGCTCTCCTCTTCAAAAGTTCTTCCTCCCACCAGTTGCGCTCTCCTCTTCAGACGCAAACTCTCCTCTCTATGGACTTCCTCTTCGCGGTCCAGCAAAGGCGATCCTCTTCTCCACGATCCACATTCAACAGCAGCAACAGGGTCACTTCACAGTCCAACAATGACATTGATGATCACTTCATCCACGGCTCTAATACCACTTGTTAAAATTCAAAGACAAGAAACAAGGATAAACATCAATATTAATGTGGTAAAACCCCATAAGGGGAAACATCCACGCAGGGAAAGTATTGAATCTCATTAATCAAGAGCAAGGAGATTACACAACGAGCCATTCCGCCATTCAGCCTACAACATACAATACGTATCCCAACCATGCACTATATACTTCACAAAATAAGTTACATGAGTAAAATCGCTGCTGGTTACGCCAGTTACATAAAAATTCCCGTAAACAAATCTAATTCTTATTAGTTGTCAATATTAACAATGTCACTCAAAATACCTATGTATTGAAAAGTTTGGATGAAAGAGATGGCTTAGTTATATTCATAACATTCATAAATTAAAATGGAATTAATTGTCATTCTACTTCTAATGTTTCAGAAAAATGTAATTATGCTTACTTGTTTGACCTTTCTCTTCCAACAAAATAATAATAATAATAACAATCAAAATGAAAGTTATCTTATAATAAAAAGACCTATCCCATCACAATTCTGACAAGATTCTGGTAGAAAATCAGGTTTATCAGAGTGAAACCATTATCTAAGTTTTGTGCATGATGGAACGATGCCTCCAAATATTACACCTAATTTTGAATTGACTCTAATCCCTTGGATCGATCAAAAATCTGCCATGACCATTGACAATCAAATAAAAGTTTGCTACAAAATCAGATGGTTCCATCAAAACAAAAATAGTTTCTACTTGATATAGTTTGTTCACTGTAAAATCTCCTCTTCTTCACCATGTTTAATAATAAGGGTAGGCTAACACGACTCGAATGCATCCTCTTTTGTAAAATTCCATACAAAGAAACCCATAACATAGTTCCACTCAGATCCAAGTTCCACTGGAACTTTGCCTCGAGATTTTTTGCAATTCTGAATTGACTTACAGCATCGCATTTTTTCTGAAACATAATGGATCGACAAAAAGTTAAAACTTTGCCCTTGATTTTTCTGAGTTTGTTTTAGGATGCATTTTGATAACCCTTTATCAAGCCCCTGCTTAATAGCTCGACCAGCCAATCTACCCTAAGTGCTAGGCAGCGTTAGGTCAATGGTTCGACTCCTTGGACATCTGCTTATGAGTTGCTAGCAAAATTATGTCTAGGTAAACCAGTTAGGTAATCTACCAGCCCAAAGAGTGAACAGTGTCGTAAAATTTTCCAAAGGATGAGATTCTGGAAAAAAAAAATCTAAAGTTATGATGGATTATACTATTCCAGTTGACTAATTGGCAATAGACCTAATATGGGCCCGGGGAGCCATCATGCTGAAGCCTGAGATTTTGGTCGAAGTAAAATGATTGATTATGAATAAGTTGAATGGCGAGAGAGTTACATTCACAGGCTGATGCAATTTGCAAGCTGGAAACTACAAAATATGCGGTTCCCATTTCGAGGACTAGAAAGTTCAAGTTCAACTTGAAGACCCACTTATATCCTCTTGTTACATCATCATATCCAACAAAAATGCATTTCTTTAACTTAGGGTCTAACTTAGAGCTTCACAACCAAAGATTTTCAATTTGAATAATAACAGGGATGACCAGTCCATACCTCTTCCAGAATTTTACAATTTATTTCCATTGATGGTGATCGATTTATTAGATAACCAGTAATGGAAACTACTTCTCCCCACAACTCTTGCCCCATATTAGCATTATTGAGCATGCTTCTTGTTTTCTCTAGAATAGTTATATTCATGCGCTCTACA
>LPNX010744440.1:72236-169168 GCA_001517045.1 Pseudotsuga menziesii
TTAAATTTTTGTCCACACTACTTTTCAAATATACAATGTCTACAAAACATCAAATCCAAAGAATTCAAATTTGGAAGTAATTTGCAATTCATTAATACCTAAATTCCTCTCTTAGTCATTTGACCAAGACGTTGATGCCATATTTGAGTGGATCCTGACATCTCTTCAAATACTAATGTATCATTAACTTGATTTCTTCCAACCAATTTGTAAAGGTTTCCTGTTTGTTGTGCCTTAATGACCACTAAAGCACCCTTAGATACTTTTAGTACTCCACTTAAAGCTGTAAACTTATGACCACAAGAAACTAACACTCCTAAAGAGATTAAATTTTTCTTTAATTCAACCACATGCCTAACATCTGTTAGTGTTCTTATAACTCCATCAAACATTTTAATTTTAACATTTCCAACCCCGACAGTATTACATGAATGATTGTCTCCCAAAAGAACTATACCATCATTAACTGTTTGAGAGGAAGCAAACCAATCTTTGTCAGGACAGATATGGTTCGAAGCACTAGAATCTAATGACCATTCTTCATTATATTTAGAAACACTACAAATGAACAAAACCTCATCGATCATACTTGAATCAGACTTAACTGAATTTGCCTCAGATTTGGAGTCATCTTTCTTGGATTCTTGTCTTTTCCAACAACCCTTCTTGAGATGACCAGTCTTGTTGCAGTACTAGCATTTTAATTTGCTCTTTCTGCCTTTTGATTTAGATCTGGATGTACCTCTTGACTTTTCTCCTTTTTCTTTGGATTGACCTCTAACAACCAAAGCTTCATGTGAAGAGGTTTCAAAACTAGATTTCTTCCTTAATTCCTCAGACAACAATGCTCCAACCACATCGTCAAATTCCAAAGTATCAGTTGTACTAAGGCTAATGGAAGAAACTACTTGACCCCAAGATTCATGTAAGGTACATAAAAGATTGACTACTTTATCTTCATCATCAATTTTAACATCCATACTAGTCAACTGGGAAATAAGAGTACTAAAAACATTTAAATGATCTGCGACCTTCATACCTTCTTTCATTTCATACGGTAAAGTTGTCTCTTCAAGTAAATTTTGTTAATTGTCAAAGATTTCATCTTATAAAGACTTTCTAACTTGCTCCATAGGCTTGCTGGTGACTTTTCTTCAACAATATTAAACAACACATCATCTCCAAGACATAATCGAATTGTGCTAAGTGCTATGGCATCTAATTCCTCCCATTCATCATCTGTCATAGTTAGGGGTTTCTTTCTTTTACCATCTAAGGCTTTCTGCAACCCTTGTTGTACTAAAAGATCCCACATTTTTAATTTCAATAATTCAAAGTTATTTTACCACTAAACTTCTCAATTTCAAACTTTGTACTAGACATTGTTGTGATTTTTTTTTTTTAAGTTGTGCAAACAAAATTATATATATATACCCCCGAACAAAAACAATGCAGGCTCAAGATTTGAGCTCTTCTCATCTCAACCTTCACGTGGCCCTCTTCTCGACAGCAACAGGCTCTCATCTTTACCACGGTTTTTCTCCACGATCCAATTTTGACTCTGCAAGCTTTCTTCAGCAACGGCTTACGAACTCACTCAACCATCACGTGGGCCTCTTTCTCCATAGCAACATCAACCTTCATGTGGCCCTCTTCACCATAGGCTCAGGGGCATCCTTTGCTACCCTTCGCCATTCACAGCAGCAGATGAGACTCCTCTCCACAGCGGCTGCAGGCTCCCTCTCCACGACGGGCTCTCTTCACAATTTGATGGCGCTCACGGTGGTTGCGTGCTCCCTCTCCACGGGGGCTTTCTTCTCGATTTCACGACGCTCTCCTCTTCAGACGCTCTTCAGAATGTGTAAAATTGTTGCAAACGAGCTCTCCACTTCAGATGCTCTTCAGAATGTGTAAAATCGTTGCAAACGAGCTCTCCTCTTCAAAAGTTCTTCCTCCCACCAGTTGCGCTCTCCTCTTCAGATGCAAACTCTCCTCTCTATGGACTTCCTCTTCGCGGTCCAGCAAAGGCGATCCTCTTCTCCACGGTCCACATTCAACAGCAGCAACAGGGTCACTTCACAGTCCAACAATGACATTGATGATCACTTCATCCACGGCTCTAACACCACTTGTTAAAATTCAAAGACAAGAAACAAGGATAAACATCAATATTAATGTGGTAAAACCCCATAAGGGGAAACATCCACGCAGGGAAAGTATTGAATCTCATTAATCAAGAGCAAGGAGATTACACAACGAGCCATTCCGCCATTCAGCCTACAACATACAATACGTATCCCAACCATGCACTATATACTTCACAAAATAAGTTACATGAGTAAAATCGCTGCTGGTTACGCCAATTACATAAAACTTCCCGTAAACAAATCTAATTCTTATTAGTTGTCAATATTAACAATGTCACTCAAAATACCTATGTATTGAAAAGTTTGGATGAAAGAGATGGCTTAGTTATATTCATAACATTCATAAATTAAAATGGAATTAATTGTCATTCTACTTCTAATGTTTCAGAAAAATGTAATTATGCTTACTTGTTTGACCTTTCTCTTCCAACAAAATAATAATAATAATAACAATCAAAATGAAAGTTATCTTATAATAAAAAGACCTATCCCATCACAATTCTGACAAGATTCTGGTAGAAAATCAGGTTTATCAGAGTGAAACCATTATCCAAGTTTTGTGCATGATGGAACGATGCCTCCAAATATTACACCTAATTTTGAATTGACTCTAATCCCTTGGATCGATCAAAAAATCTGTCATGACCATTGACAATCAAATAAAAGTTTGCTACAAAATCAGATGGTTCCATCAAAACAAAAATAGTTTCTACTTGATATAGTTTGTTCACTGTAGAATCTCCTCTTCTTCACCATGTTTAATAATAAGGGTAGGCTAACACGACTCGAATGCATCCTCTTTTGTAAAATTCCATACAAAGAAACCCATAACATAGTTCCACTCAGATCCAAGTTCCACTGGAACTTTGCCTCGAGATTTTTTGCAATTCTGAATTGACTTACAGCATCGCATTTTTTCTGAAACATAATGGATCAATAAAAAGTTAAAACTTTGCCCTTGATTTTTCTGAGTTTGTTTTAGGATGCATTTTGATAACCCTTTATCAAGCCCCTGCTTAATAGCTCGACCAGCCAATCTACCCTAAGTGCTAGGCAGTGTTAGGTCAATGGTTCGACTCCTTGGACAGCTGCTTATGAGTTGCTAGCAAAATTATGTCTAGGTAAACCAGTTAGGTAATCTACCAGCCCAAAGAGTGAACAGTGTCGTAAAATTTTCCAAAGGATGAGATTCTGGAAAAAAAGAATCTAAAGTTATGATGGATTATACTATTCCAGTTGACTAATTGGCAATAGACCTAATATGGGCCCGGGGAGCCATCATGCTGAAGCCTGAGATTTTGGTCGAAGTAAAATGATTGATTATGAATAAGTTGAATGGCGAGAGAGTTACATTCACAGGCTGATGCAATTTGCAAGCTGGAAACTACAAAATATGCGGTTCCCATTTCGACGACTAGAAAGTTCAAGTTCATGATTTGTGTTGAAATTGACACATAACTTATTTTATTTACACATTCAATAGGAAAACGAGTTGGAATTGATACAAAAACGCGTACCACCCTCCACTGGAAAACCACAACACTTTCGGGATGAGATCACTTTCCCACGACGGCAAGAAGAATCCAAGACTACACGTCAGAGTTTGAACAAGCCTTGGCCGGTCACCGTCAACTGCGCTCAGACTCCAAACATCCACCTTTCATTTTTTTTAAGCCATTCATCGGCCTGGAATTACTTGTTTCAGCTACCTGGTTTCTGAATGCTGGACTCCCATGAATGGACAATAGCCTTTTAATGTATTTATTTCTTTTCTAGTGTAGAATTGCAGGAAAAACAGGTTGCTGATCATGGAGAAACGCTCTGCCTCTAAATTCACAATCACCTGGGAATGTGGTACTCAATTAAGTGCATCACCTACTACTCGATGGCTCATATTGGGTTTAATACTTTTTTCAGCAATCTCTGCAGGTCTGTGTACTACCATCATGCATCTTTTTCACCACCCAATTTTTATTAAAGCTAGGAATTGTATTCTTTCAAGAAGAGGAAATTTTAAAATCATATGCTTGGAGCTGTATCCCTTCAATAATTCAATCAAAGGAGAGGAGATTTTAAAATCATGAAAACTATCTCATGACACCGGATATCCCACTGTTTATTATTTCACACACCCACTCAAACTACAGAGGTACACATAATCATACAGAAGTACAAGTAGAATCAAGCCTAGGAGAACAATAGTTCAATACATGCACAACCATGTAAATTTACAAAATTATAGTACAGTGTACGATATGTTTTCATCCTGTAGTCTAATAATGACTGAAACCATATGGGTTTTGTACAGATGCTTTTGATCCTCTGGACCCAAATGGCAACATTACCATTAAGTGGGACATCATGTCTTGGACCGGTGATGGCTATGTTGTGAGTAGTCCTACCTATATTAAAATGGAGATTCTGCATGTTTATAGTAATTAAACATATTTATATGGTGGTAGTGGTGGGTTTTGATCATCTGCAGGCGACGGTGAGCTTGTCGAATTATCAGCTGTACAGACAGATACAGAGTCCCGGATGGCGCTTGGGCTGGACTTGGGCAAAAAAGGAAATAATATGGTCGATGGTTGGCGGAGAGGCAACTGATCAAGGAGATTGCTCTCGTTATAAGGGCAACATCCCCTACTGCTGTATGAAAAGTCCTACCATAATCGATTTGATGCCGGGAACTCCTTACAACCAGCAGATTGCCAATTGCTGCAGAGGTGGGGTCATATCAGCTTATGCACAGGATCCTGCCACTTCAGTGGCAGCCTTCCAAGTCAGCGCTGGCAGCGCTGGGACGAGTGCTAAATCTGTTCGTTTGCCCAAGAATTTCACTCTCAATACACCCGGCCCTGGATATACTTGCAGTCCTGCCAAGGTCGTCAAACCCAGCCAGTTTATCAGTCAAGATGGCCGCCGCAGCACTCAAGCTTTAAGTAAGCTTTATTGCACCTAATGCATCATCTAGATTCAATATACCCACTAAAC
This sequence comes from Pseudotsuga menziesii, assembly GCA_001517045.1. Lineage (NCBI taxonomy): Eukaryota > Viridiplantae > Streptophyta > Pinopsida > Pinales > Pinaceae > Pseudotsuga > Pseudotsuga menziesii. The sequence continues at coordinate 77,378 of LPNX010744440.1, forward strand.
AACACAAGAAGAGTTGATGAATCACCCCACTCCAACCCATCCTGACTGTAGAATGCACCTTGCTTCTTTCCGTACCTTTATGGAATTACTATATGTGATTGACCATTTTCTATGAATTTTGTTTAATGCGATGATTGGACTTAATTTGTTGCAGTGACCTGGAAAGTGACCTGTACATATTCACAATTTATAGCTCAGCGTGCTCCTTCCTGTTGTGCTTCCTTTTCGTCTTTCTACAACGACACTATTGTCCCCTGCCCAGTATGTTCCTGTGGCTGCCAGGACAATATTGCTCAACTGGGCAACTGTATCAAGTATGCCAATCCTACCAAACTTTTACAGATTGCTTTTCGTTTTGAATTCGATTGGAAGGACACAGATTATAGATTATTTTGTTGTGTTGTAGGGGAGATTCTCCATATCTCAAGACTCCGGGTATAAACACACCCCAAAACAATACACCTCTCATACAGTGCACACCTCACATGTGCCCGATTAGAATACATTGGCATGTAAAGCTTAACTACCAATTGTACTGGAGGGTGAAAGTCACCATTACAAATTTTAATTACAGAATGAATTACAGTAACTGGAACATTGTTCTTCGACATCCAAATTTTGACAATTTAACTGAAGTTTTCAGCTTCAACTATAAGCCACTGATTCCATATGGGTCTCTGAGTAAGTAACACATTGCCCCCACATCTTTATCTTTTTCTTTCTGCTTCTGAAAGGCAATTTATCAATTTTGCACTGATATTCTAGAGTTCAGCTATACCCCGTCGTGTTTATGTCTTTGCTGGTGCCTTTGCAGATGATACTGCATTGTTTTGGGGAATCAAATACTTCAATGATATGCTTATGGAAGATGGATCAATGGGGAACGTCCAGTCTGAAATGCTACTCCAGAAGGATATGCAGACATTCACTTTCAAACAGGGATGGGCATTTCCTAGGACAGTGTACTTCAACGGTGATGAATGTGTAATGCCAGCGCCAGATGCATATCCAACACTGCCCAACAGTACCCCTGTCCGGGAGAGGGAATTGTCCTTAGGTTTAATCATTTTAGTTTTGGCTGTTACATCCCTGCTGGTATTCATATAAAATTCTTGTCAATACTGAGAAGCTGGCAGGCATTGATTTTTTTGTGTGAATATGTGGTTGTAAGGACAATGAAACTGTTCTAGATGTAGCTTTTTTTTCCAACTGGAAAAAAGTATGTATCCGGATATTGATATTCTTAAGTATGTATCTTGATATTGATATTCTTAGATTGAATAAAAGATTACATAAAAGTCTTGAGACCCAACCATTACATTTTACATTAATTATCAGTTCAACTGCTCAGACTGGAGCGCTCTCCTAGAAGTAACTTGTAATCAAGGTGAAGGTAACAGAGAACAGCTTCCTTCTCCATTTCAGTTGTTGTATTTTGAGATTATTTCTAATGAAATTAACTAGCTAGGAGGACTGTATAGAATTCATTAATTACTGTCTAGGATTTTATTTGTTGGTGAGAGCATATTTGATTCTGCGACATTACCATGTGGAAAGCAATATCTTTGAGCTACTATGTTTTAGTTACATTTCCTTTAGTTCGGCTACGGATGCTGTATATTGTATACAATATATAGTATATATGGTAGTTCTTAGTCTTACACAATCAGTAATGCCACATACGGAAGAATCTTTTGTAAGATGAAGCTGAATGAAATTGGTGTATTTCATTTCTTTAATCAGGGGGATTGATGAAGAATAGCTGACCTACTTTACTAAATATAATGCAAATAAATTGTGTTGGTTATCGTCTTGCTACTTGAGTTGTTTTCAAAGACATTCATATTGAAATTATTTTCCTGTATTGTTTCTGTTGCTTTCATGTTAGTTTCAGGTACTGATGCTTCAGAGTTTTTGGAATGCCTATGTATAATTTATGAACAATTTCATTGCTTCAACAGTGTTACAACATAAACTAGCAGGTATAGTTAAAGCCCCAAAGAATACGGCTAACCCAACTGCAACCTAGAGATGTTACCCACTGTCACCTTGATAACCACCTCTTTGCACTTCCAGTTGGCTCTTCTCCAACTCGAGGGTGGCCTTCCATGGATTAGATTGTTAGGATATAGCAATGAGGGCACAAAGTGATTTGAAGAGTTAGCCTTAGCAAAACTTGAGGTCTTTCTTCATAGTAGAGGTGATGGGAGGACCATGAAGACCAGTGCCAACCCCCAGGGAAAAAATGGAGCCTCAAGATAATCCCCTCAAGGGCCTTGTTTGTATATATTTCACTGGAACTTCTATAAAGCAAGACAAGTTCCTACCCCAAACCTATTCAAGCTTCATGCAAAATTTCACCAAGAAAGGAAGGCTCTTTGGCACACACCTCACCCTAGCCTATGAAAACTTGATTCATAGTCACTCCTAAGATAGCCAAACTACAAGACAGGCCACAAAACTAAACCACAAAATAAACAAGATTATTCCACTTTGAACAAATTTACACTTTAAGCGATCTCGGTCAGAGATCTCACAATGATAAAAGATGCATTTTAGTTTAATATTCAGCCATCAAAAAACCCAAAAAGAAGAAATCCTTCAAACTTCAAAATGCTCCACAAAAAGCTATGTCAATTCAACTCCAAAAGAAAGAGCTCTCAAAATCCAACCATGCCCAAAGAAGAAGTCCTTCAAACTTCAAAATGCTCCACAAAAAGCTATGTCAATTCAACTCCAAAAGAAAAAGCTCTCAAAATCCAACCATGCCCAAATGATTGAGAAGGCCAACCCTTATGTAAGTTGTAGCCTTATTTCACCTTACAATAAAACATTAATTAATCCCTAGACCATTGATTAATCCCTAGACCTTCTCTATGGTGGAGTAAAGTTGTAAACAATGACTAAATTCCACTATAATCCTAACAAAATCCCTACATAAAGGTGGTCAAATACCACAAGTATAATGCAAAAGATAGATAGGATGTCAAGTTAAAAACCCGTTATCCACCTGAAAACATCCTAAACTCAAAAGCAACAAACCCATTGAAAAAGGGATCTCCCTGGTAAAGCGTTCCCATATACAAGGCATAAAATGGGTCAAACAAAGATCCCTTTATGGAGGGATGCCAATGAATATGCTCAAAGGTCCCCCACCCCACAAAGTGAATCAACCCAGTCAATTAAAATGATGCCATGGTGTCAAGGGTATTTTATCCAAACTACGCTTATACAGAATGCCCGACCAAGGTATGATGTCCATGAAGTAGATGTCCCCAAATCCGCCCTCCATAAAGCAATTGTGATTAACCAAAGTGGAAATGTGATTTGTTTGACCACGCCTTCCCTTGATTCTCGTGGTTTTGCGTATTGGAGGCCCTAATCGAAACTTTGCTTAGTAGCTCCAGGGGTTAGGCATCGATCATCAAACACCCCTTTACCACCAAAAATCGACCAGATTTCCCTTACAAGTGCATCCCGCAGCCTGCCGAGAAGACGCAAACTCTATATTTATTTGTAACTGCAGCTGTCGTTGCCATGTCTTGGGACTGAAGGATATGTTGCACCCTTTATCATATCGAAGTATGCCCAGTGGGCACACACATTCTGGACGCGTCTTGTTCATCATTGATAGCTACTGTATGCACCTTCGATCCACCTCATCCAACATGGCAACAAGCCTCGCCTTTTTATCTAAAGCATGCTCATTTTCCATCTCTTGTGCAAAAATTAAGGATCCTTGCGTTGATTTCTTTGACAGAAAAACTTTGATAGTCAAGCTATTTTTATCTCGCCACTGGAGACTAATGCGATTTGTGATTGTTCCCAGCCCATATTTTATTCATGCATCTGAGTGTGGTAAAAAAAATGCTCGAAAATTGGTAAAAGACAGAGAATCTGTTTATTGACTCAGTAACCATTCACACTCATCACAGTCTGGAAAATGCCTTCTGCCACAAAACTCTGACTATCTATGCATATTTGTCATGTCAATCAGATTTGTAAGGCATGCCCATGGGATTAAAAAAAATGAAGTGATCTATGCATGCTCAAAAGGATGCCAAAAGTGATGGTTTGACTGGCAGAAAAAGTCCCTAGCATCATTTAGATCTGGGGGATGAAAACCAGTTTGGGGCCACAATCAGAAAGCAAACTAGTTCACATTTGGCAAAATTGACCAAGATGATCTTATGTCAAGTGCTCTGCATATACTAGATTATAAGCAAAGGTCCCTGCCAAAGATAGCTTGAAATTTAGGGCCAAACTGTTTTATTTTTGTAGCCTTTACAGGAGCAGACTCGGGCTCACTTCACCCCAACGATTCTCTGCATAAAACATCCAAGAGGCTTGCCTCTATTATGTGTCACATAGTTGCCTGTTTCCAAGAATAACCAGCCCTGGTATAATGCTGCCTGCTAAATCCACCATCAGTTTCCCTATTCATGCTCTCATTATCAAAAGCCTTATTGAAATGCCTTCATGCCTCATGCTAGCTTCCAACTAGGGTCTTATATAGACTTTTGGCACAATGGAATCGCTTCAATTCATTACTTTCTCTGGAGTAGATCTGTCATCCAAACCATCTTCGACATCGTAGTCATTAACAAACAGAGTTGCACCTGGGTCAAGCTGGTGGGCCATTTTGCACGTAGATGACCAGATAACTTTGCCTAATGATCCATGAAGCATCATGATGCCAGAACTTACCACGATACACTGAAAGTAGATCACTCATTGGTTGCCTTCATCCCAGAATACAGGTAAGGCCGTTTCCATTTGGTATAATAATTAATTGACCCCGGTGATTTGATTGATGAAGGTCAAAAATTCTTTCCATTCCCATCTTTGCTTCCATAAACTCAGACTCATTTAGTGGTATAAGCAAATGGCACAGGCATCCCCAAGTCTTTCAAAGTTCAACCTCCTTATCATGATTATCCCTTACAGATAGAAAGCTGCCTCAGATCATCTTGAAAACGCCACAGCTCTGCTGCATACTAATCCAAGCAACCCTTGCAAGATTACATGTCAGATCCTAACCCTTTCTCTGATTTGTGCTTCTCCCCAAATCTGCCATAGGAAATTTGATTGGGACATACCGAGCTTGCTGGTAAATGATGTATCCACTACAAATTGCCTCCTGAAACAACTGTGCCTTAAATTTGGTTTCCAGATTGCTGGAAATGTAGGACTCTACACCTTTAATGAGCACTAATACAGAATAAGGCCTGCATAAGTCATGACCTTTGACCAGAATAACCATAAGCTGTCCCTATTTCTGTCTTCAGCAACAAATAATAAGACAATCCATCTTATTCCATCTATTATTCAACTTCCTTAAACCAGCCAGAATCTTTCATTCTCATGTCATCTTCAGCTGAAACTCACACCCATGCAATATTGGGGGTAACAAACAGAACTAAAAATCCAATTCCATGTAACATTTGATTGTGTCCAATGCGAGCATCTCAAGTTAGAAAATTTGTTGATTATTTCTTTCATAGTTTCTTGGTATGCTAGAGCCTTTCTATAAAAGGCTTTAACATAAATGATAAATGGAAAGGAATGCCATCATATTCAATAATAATGATAGATGATGCTTACCATGACAAAGGCCACTTGAAGAAAGACTGCCCAAGACTCAAGCCTCAAGGAGAACAGTAGCCAGCTACAGAAAAATGAGGGTGGAAACAGATCCCATAGACAAAGAGGCTCAGCTCCCCACCAGCTCAGTAAACCCGAAGGGCAATGAGGGGAGAGACAAGTACTCCCTCAAGGGGACCAGATCAAAGTGCTTAGCCTCAGTCATAGGTAGTCAAAGGGAATAGTCAAGTAAGGTGGCCTCGATAGCCCCTCAAAATTAATGCAAATATTGGGAACCAATGTGTCTAGACTCTACGGAAACCCAACCAATCAAAACAAAGGAACAGGAGGAAAAAGTAGAATTGCTAAGGTTTCATTGCACCCTAGGGTTATGATGGCTTGAGAAATGAGGGTTATGATGGCTTTGAGAAAGGAGGCTCCCCCGTTGTTGATATCAGAACCCAGACCCTATGAGAAGTTATGGATATGGATGAGCTTCCAAAGAATTTTCAGGCAGCTGGGACTATTTCCAGAATTGACCAGGCCTGAACACAGGCTAGAAATAAAGGTGCTTCCTCTTGATCTCTTCACTATTGAATCACCCCAATATACTGTGACCTGTATGAAACTCCCTAACCTCTGTAATCAAGTTGCTTATAAGGAATTTTGGAGCTTTAGTTTCTAGCTAAATTGCCAGGGTTAGTGAACCCATCCCTTGGTGCATGTACACTCTACCCTCTACCCAGTTCGAAAGTGGGTATGCACCCAAAGTATCCCGGGACCTGGAGTACCCATGCTACCTCCCACCCAAAAACAGGGACATGTCCCAATTAGGATACCCAAAATCCCAAACTTGGGTTCTCTGAGATCAAGCATTAAAAAAAACAGTTTTTAGATTTGAAAATTAAAACTATGAATGAATAAAGAATAGTGGTTCCTGTTGCCACAAAAACTAGCACCCCTAAAGTGCAAGGTCCTCACTAGGGCGCAGCAATGTGCAACTATGGAAGTGATGCCACTGTTGCCTTGGCAAATACTTCCTTTCATTTTAATTCCTAATGAGACTCAAGACCAAGGGGGGAATCCCTAAATGAAACTAAATGTCAAAAAAAATCACTATATTAAAGATCGATGCATGGTTATGACTTAAAGAGAGCAAATGAGTTAGAAAATCCAAAGAGACAAAGGAAATATCAAGATTCCACAAATTAAACCAACTCATTTCCATAAGCCATAGGGCATATGTGAAATATAACAATGGTATGTAATTAAAACCTGGAATATATTTGCCATGAGAAAGAACTTGTTGCAGAAAACTAGATCAAGAAATGTGAAATGAAGAGTTCAAACATAACCATTGAATTTCATCCCATTAAACATTGGTGATCTAGATAAAAGTGTTGTAGTATAATGAGTGTTGAGTTGAGTGCAAATAACCAGCAATGAAAATGATTTTCTTTAAACCAATAACAAAGATTGTGAAACCATTAGATGTGTTAATTTAAAGAAATAAAAATGGTTGCAAATGAATCTAAAAATAGCTTAAGAAAAATATAACTTGGGTTGCCAATAGAATAGTGTAGTTAATCCCAAAAATATACTCACAACAAAGTGAAATTGTTAATTAACCTCAGTGATGTAATAGTGATAATGTGGTTAATAACAATAAGAATTTCTAGCAACTTGGATAGATGAAGTTAAATGCCAAGTTGCTAAAAACGACAACTAATTGCTGGAAGTAGAAAGAATAAAATGTGATTGGTTACTTGGATATATCCTAAGTTGCCAGGAAATGTGGGTACGGGGATGGGTACTGGTACGGGGACAGGGACAGGGACGCCACTTTTTGAAACAGGGTACTTGGGTATGTCGAGGGTACTGTAGACATATATATATATGTCTGTGTGTGTGTGTTAAAATTTATAAATATAAAACATTTCACAGCCACATCATAGATGCATATTTGGTATTTCTAAATTCAATTATTCATATGAACATTCGCATTGAAAATTTGAAACATAAAATAATAAATTTGATAAATCATATGACATAGACTCATAGTAGATATCAACNTTTATATGTCCATGACACCATGAGTTCAAACTTCATTGCCATACTACATCCAAAATTTGCCTAAAGGCATTTTTAGACATGAAAAAGAAAGTTCAAAACAGGAAACATTGAACATGAACAAGATGGTTGATTTGGCTTCCTCAAGCCATGTCATCAGCAGCTTTAGGATCAATGTCATTAGCATCACTAAGGTCCTATGTCACGTCGTCGCTGGAGTAGTGAGCACAATGGACTAGTAGTGAGAAATGCAGTGTTGCGCTGGTTTAGGTAAGGGGCAAGGGCCCACATGACATGCGTTTTTGTGTTTTATTATTTAATTTTTAAAATTTTGAACTTCAAACTTTGCAAATTGACTCACCCCAAATGACGAGCTAAGATAAATTGTCCAATGGCTGTATCGGCCGCGTACCCAAACATGTGGTACGACGTACCAAAATCCATGTGAGTACCCTATTTTCATACATGAAGTACCCGGTACGTGAGGTTGGATTTGGGTATGGTTGGGTACGGCTGGGGACATACCATTGAAGTACCCAAGTACCTGGTACGTGTATCCGGTGCTGGTTTGTGTACCCAACCCCCGGATACGGGTACCCATGTAACACAGGGTATATCATTAGATTTCAGATCTAGTAGATGCAAGTGATTGTGTTAATGAACCATGTAACATAACCCAAGATCTGAAAAATGTATTAGGTAAACTGTTTAAGAGAATTGAAAACAATTGGAAGGAAAGTAACTCTAAAACAGTTATGGGTTTAGCACAGTCTAAAAGATAAATGGAATGCACTAATTGTTAGAGATAAATGGAATGCACTGATATTTTCACCAAACTAGTGGGAAGACCACTTTAAGGATCTTAGAAACAAACTCGGTGTTGTAAAGAATCCATTTCTCCATTAAAGGAGGCTGTTAGAGATAATGCAGAAATGCATTCATGATTATTTGCTAAACATAGGATAAGTGGTTTGACATGTCATAAGCTATAGGATCTAATCCTTTTTTCTAGGATCTAGTTTGTTTGGTGTTTACCTATATATGTAAGTTTCATTTCAGTAATACAATTGAGTTGAGTATGTGATCCTCCTCCTGTCTGTGCGAGCCTTTGCGCTCTGATGGTTCCTCTAATTCATTAATTTGGTATCAGAGCAGGACTGAGCATGACTCCCGGTTAGGGAGTGCTCAGGACTATGAGAGAGAGGAGTATTGTTGTAGTCTGCGTGTAGCATGAGCATGAGAGTTATTTGTTGTGGTGAGCCTAGAGCTGTCTTATTATTGGAGATATCACGGGAGATCTGACTTATTACTGGAACTGTGTGAGTACTGAAGTCTTAACCATTGGATAAGAGAGGGACCACCCTGCTAGACGGTGAAAGCCATGAGGCCTGTGTGAAGAGGAACTTGCACTGCCAAAAGTGGAGTTGCTGCTGTGTATCCCGTAAAGACGGAGCTGATATTGCTTCAAAGAAACCAAAGTTTGGAATTCACTGCTGGCGGAGGTGAGATCGTTGCACATGAAGGCTGCCCGAAGAACTTGAGTTAAGGTGCTGGTGCATGAATGAAACCTGCGAGTTGCATGAAGAGGAGGAGCCTGGGCTGCCAAAAGAGGAGCCCACGTTGCCTACGTGTAAAACTTAATCAGGTTTGCAAAGGATCTATGCCTATGTAAGGCTTGTGCCGATCTTTTTCCCTGCCACTCCCAGTGGCCAAGATCTTGTGTGAAAAGTGACCACCGCTGTTGGTGATAGAAGGTCGCCATTCATAATTGTTTGTATAAGCCGTTGTTGGCATGGCGATCAAGCTGAGGTGAGAGGGCGGACTCTGTTGGAATTAACCTGAAGTCTAATTCTGAATACTACTACCGCTGCACCATTTCTTTTTGCATTCACGCTGCCAGATCCAATCCAAATCGCTGAAGTGTGTGCAAGATCAACAGCAAGGGACTATAACCGTGATCTTGAAAACGTGGAGATCAAGATCGTTGAGGCCAAAAGGGGTTGACATGTATTGGAGGAAGGTTGCTCGTGTTCACTGTGGAAGGAGCTGTCGCTGTCAAAAGGAGCCACAACCACTGCCCAAGAAATCGTTGAGCGTTCGAAGAATAATCATCTTGGCCTGCAAGAAGAAGTCACCCATGCTGAAGTAGAGTCGTTTGTCAGATCTGATTGTGAGCCTCTGTTGGTGATTGAAATTAATGAGTTTGCTGAAGAAGAAGCCAAGACGGATGCTTTGGAATTGCACTCTATTGAAAGAGGATCTGCAAATTATTTAGGACATCGTGTTGCCCTGCCACCGTTGAAGTCACGAGAGTTGTGGAAACAATTGCACGAAAGGTAGGAAATAGTCATATGTATGGAACCCCGTGTGAGATTCGATTCGATGAGTTTCTATTGATTGAAAGTGTGCTCAATTATGTTATTTAAGTTGTGGAATTTCCTTAGTGTTCTAAAAGGGTTATGTGTCTTGGTCAAATTCATAAATAATTGGCTATTTAGAAAAGTATTTAAAATGCTTGTTGTATCAGAAATATCGTTATGTAATGCAGGGGGTGCATGCTTGGTTGTACGCAACACCCCAAAAAGAGTTTTTGCTCCAAGTTGTAAAGCTTATCCATTGGCAAGCTGATTTCCCTAGTTTGTTGTAAGACCTGTTTCAGATGTTCAAGCATACATGTGGTGTGGACTCACACAGTGTTATCCCTCTTATACATAGAGTGGATGTGGATCAAGTTCTAGCTTGATGTGATTAAAGGGAGAGTTGAGATGAAACATTCTCAGGGTATGAAGGACCAAGTTCTATTTAACATTGATGAACCATGTAACTAAAAAGGATTCCTCGAGAACTGGCGGTTACAGCGGCTGAGGACCCATGTATTCCGGTAGATGGTTTTCATTTTATATGGAAGTCAATAATCTATTTTATGCAAAGAAAGGTACAGGAGAAGTTCAAAGTGATGAAAGCCTCATGAAGACCAAGACTACTCTACAAGTAAATTCGAGATAAACATTAAGGAAGGATGTTAGAGATAATGTTTATCTTGTGTGTTTAGTTGTTGATAGATGAGAGATTATCTGCTAGTTTGATGTGTGGTTGAGATATTATCTCAACCTATCTCAGCTATAATTAGAAACTGTTAGATCTGATAACAGCTCTCTCATCTCTATATATTGGAGATATCATTTGTACATAATACATTGCAATAGTTAATAGATTTATATTGTGTCACAATGTCTCCTTTCTCCATTTCTAAATCTAATTTGAGCTAAGAAAACATGTAGATAACATTAATCTCACATTAATTCACCAGCAAGCAAAAAATTACCATAATGTAAGATTTACCCATGAAAATAGCATAAACTTTAAAAATGGAATGCAGCCCTTCGTTATCTTGTGCCAAATCTTATGTGCGAAATAAAATTAAATTCCAGATTTTGAAACAAATAAGAACTTTAAAGGAAAAGAAATTATTTGAGTTGCAAAAGAGAGTAAAATCTCGAGTCTTGACTAATGCCTTGGATGCTTTAGGAAAAGGCTATGGGGTCATAGAGGTACCAAGAGAAGGTTTGGTGAGCAAAGAGTAGGAAAGGGTAGAAGTGCTCAAACTCTTGTCCTAGTCTTTGATAGCCAAAAATGAGTTCTCTTCTAATCAAATGGAAAGATCAAGGAGCTGAAAACTTTCAATTACAAAGTTTACACATTCAACTACAAGTAACATATATATAGTGTTGAATATAATACTAACTTGAAAGATAAAACAAATGGAACTTTGGAAAAGAATTACCTCAATCATATCATGCAATGTTTACCATTTGAATAAGGAATCCGTTCGAGACATAAAACACTTATAACTTCAGCTTAATTCTACACTATTATCCCAATACAATTAACATAAAATAAAATAGACACCAGAGTAGCAGTAAGTTTTATTCTCCAAGTTTTAGCAAAAATTACAATGAGAAGGTCTCTTATATAGGAAGAGAGACTAACCAGCTCCTTAAGAGAAAATAATAAAATATCCTCATGACATGGTCAAAATATCAAAACCCTAACCACCTCCTCCTGACATAGTTAAAAATATATAAACTAAGTGCTTTGTTATAACACCTATACAAAATACCCAACAAATCCTCATTCCAACAAGAGAGAGCAACTCTACATTCCAAAAATAGGGGGTGCACCTTTCTCAAGTGGAGAATATGTGGCAAATGTGGACAAAATAGGTAAACTGGTTGTATATAGGGAAAATAGAAACCTTTTTGAGTGAAATGAAAATTGGTTCCAACTGAAAGAAAAACTCCAAACGCAATGGAACAGATCTCTTAGCTTACAAATAGTAGAATGCATAAACCTTTTAATGCACAGGGCTACAACGGTTCAAGATCTCTATCAACAACGGAAGCAAATCTTTTTAAGCACTCTGATACCATGTTCAGCAAAAACAAGGTATTTCCACAAGGTCGAACACCTTAAGCAACCTCTCACACAAATGGATCATAGATCAAGACATCGATGTTTATGTGGTTAATACCCTCGGAAAGGGAAACAGTCCACGACCCCAACCAAATAGCTAATCGAGGCAAATATTAATGCAAAAAGAAAAATATTTTACGTATGAGTTTCTCACAATCAATCATCAAGCAATTGACCCTCCTTACTCTTTAAAATTAAATAGAGATCATGGATCAATCGGGTGTTAAGTCACGTATCAATAGCCAATAAGATTGAGGTGAAGATGAACTATCGGATCACTCTATGTCAGAGCATATCGTGACCATCAAATTACATAAGTACAGGTGCATACTAATGCATACTAAAGAAACACACGTTACCTAAGAACACTTTAGATCAAGTTAATTTTAACTAACTCCTAAGTGTCTAAATATCTTAACAATAAAGTAGTTATGTTATTGTTGAATTTTAGCATTAGCATGAATACATTAACAAATTTGCAGACTAACTGATAACAAATGACAAGTGCAATCAAAATAACATCAACACATCAACACACTGAACACAAGAGTTTTTCACTGGGGAAACCTTTAAAGGAAAAAAAACCCAAAAGCATTCGTAATTCATCTCGAATCCCAAAAGCATTAGTAATTCATTTTCCAAAATTTTTCAAACCCTAACAGGTTTGAGAAATAGATCCACAAATACACAAGATAATTTTTTTCCACAGGAAAAATCAAAATAGGGCTTCAAGCCCTAATTCTCCCTAGCTGACCAAAACCACAGATCTGCCTGGTTTTACTTTTTCTCAGTCTGCCCGGAAATATTTTACTTGCCCGGATTCTTGTTAAGCGTCCCAGATCTTTATCCTCTGCCCGAGACCCTACCCAAGTTGCCCGGAGGATTGTTCTTTTCTGCCCGAGCCTGTTGAGCTACTGCCAGAAGTTCTGTTGAGTTGCCCAAAAGTCTGTTGGCCTACCCAGGCTTCTCCCTGAGCTTCTGCCCCTGCTCGGATCTTCTATTGGGTCTACTTGAGCTTACTCGGTCTTCTGCAATACTGCCCGAAGGCCCTGTTGGTCTGCCCGAAAGGAATGCTGCTCTACCCGGCAGCCTAAAATAGCTTCCTGACAAACTGTTTATGCTGCCCAGGTGTGCTGCTACAGCCCTGTTGGGTCTGTTGTGGCTGCCCGAAAGCACCAACAGATTGTCTGTTTCCTGCCTAGGGTCTGCGCGTGGCTTATCAGTCATCCTGAGCCCTGTTAGGGCTGGTCGTGAGTGCCTAAAGGCAGCGAAGGGCCTGTTGTGAGTGCCCTAATCCTTGCTAGGCCTGCCCAAGGTGAATGTAGAGGGGTCAAGCTGATAGGAAGCTGCCCATGTAGGAGAGAGGGTGCTATGATGTGAGACCAGCCTGCCCGTGAACACTCTACTGTTTCTTGTGAAGATGGAGAGAGGATGTTGTGAGGTGAAACCAGCCTGCCTGTGAAGATGGAGAGAACTAGAGTGAAACCCTAGTACACATAAAAGGAGAGAAGATAATGTCGTAGTTCTTCTTCATGGGTGAAACCCTAGATTAGGGTTTGCTGCAATAGATATGAATGCCCTAGCTTAGGGTTTATCCAAACAAGAGTGAATGCCCTAGCTAGACTCATCCATGCTAGGGCATCACATCAAACTTCCTCCTCTTCAATAACCTGTGAAATCTTCTTTTGGAGCAGCTTCACGTGTGAGAGCAAGAGTGTGTAATAATGAAATGACTTGATCTTCTTTTATAACCTTTGAGTCGCCTGTAAGTGGACCAAAATTAGAAAGATAAAAAAAAATATATTATTTTAATTTTTTCTAATTTTGACTTTTGCCTTTAGTGGTACTAAAGGTCTTTCCGCACTTTCACTTTGACCCCTTAGTGGTACTAAGGGTCCTTATGTATTTTTTACTTTTGCTTTAGCCTTCTTCAAGTGCCCCTGTGGTCAACACAAGTGGTCAAGGTGGCCTTTCATCACCACTTAAAGTACATCATCATAAACAGAGAGAATTACTAATGCTTTGATCTCATTCTGTGTGACACCAAGATCGGGTACTAAGGTGTCTTAACCAAGGGTAGCTAATCCTTGGAGAAGATCGCAAAGCCCACTGATCGAGGGTCAAAGTGTCACACATGCCTAGACTCGGTCTAGGGCTTATAGTGTCTTCCTGGTAACAAACCAGGTGCTTCAGCCTATGTCACAAGGTTCGCCGAACCTAAACCTACAGGTTCGAAATTCGTCAAACCTAAAAAAATTTGTCCAGGTTCGTCGAACCTGATAAACGAACCTCATTCTGAACCTGAAAAACAAACCGGTTCGTTGAGGTTCGTCTATCAGGTTCGGCGAACCTGATAAAAACGAACCCAAACAAACAAAAAAACAGCGCTGACGCTGAATCCTCCCAAACAAAACAAAAAATGGCGCCGAAACTGGGATGCTCCCGAGCTGCAATTGCAAGCGGGATTAACTTTTCTCCTCTCCCACAACGACGACGCTGAGCTGCAACTGCAAGCCTTGGCCCTCGACTGCAAGCTATCCTCTAGAGTCCACTGTGGTCCGTCGGCAAGCTATCCTCGAAGTTGCAAGTCTGCAACTGCACCATGGTCTGTTGGGTTAGTGGTTTGTCTGATTATTTTCTACAGTGGTCCAGACTCTGTCTGAGTATCTTTCTCGACATATATATTATATTATATATATTATATGATATATTATATATATATTATATTATATATATTATATGATATATTATATATTATATTATATTATATTATTATTATATTATATAATAATAATATAATATAAATATAATATAATATATATATATATATGTGTGTGTGTGTGTGTGTGTGTTGAGAAAGATACTCAGACGGAGTCCAGACCACTGTAGAAAATAATCAGACAAACCACTAACCCGACGAACCACGGTGCAGTTGCAAGTCATTATATTATATAATAATAATATAATATAATATATATTGAAAAATGTATATAAACGAACCTATGTCGAACCCCATCCAACCTCCATCGAGAAATTCGAACTCGAATCGAACCTGAAGCTTGTCGAACTTGAAAACGAACTCGAACCTTGTGACTTTGGCCTCAACCATAGGCTGCATAATTTGACACTAGTTCAAATACTTGGTAACAAACCAAGCGCCTCCATTCTCCCTGAGAATGGCCCTCAGCCCCAGGTTGAGTTCCTAGTCCCGGACTAGGTGAATTCCTGGTAACTAACCAGGTGCCTCCATTCAAAAGAATGCCTACTCAGATCTAGGCTAAGTCTACCAATGCTAGACTGATTCCACATCCTGGTCCCGGACCAGATGTCACCATTCAACAGAATGGTCACTCAACTCAAGGTTGAGTCCCCCCAGTGCTAGAATGGGTGCACTCCTGGTCCCAGACCAGATGTCACCATTCAACAGAATGGTAACTCAACTCAAGGTTGAGTCCCCCTAGTGCTGGACTAGGTCCATATCATGGTCCCAGACCAGATATCATCATTCAACATAATGAACACTCAACTCTAGGTTGAGTCCACACGCTGGTCCTAGACCAGGTGTCTCCATTATCCTAAGAGAATGGCTCTCGATGCTGCTCAGAAAAATCAACACTCCCTCTCAGCGAGCAAGAGAGGAATTCTCTCCCATGCCAAGCTTGTCACAAAAGTACACGAACTTTGATGTCGTCAGAGGCTTGGTCAAGATATCTGCAATCTGTTCATCTGTAGAATGTACTGCAACTTCAGAGCACCTCTTTGCACTAGGTCTTTGATGAAATGATACCTCATTTCAATGTGTTTCGATCTATCATGAAACACTGGGTTCTTCAAAATCTTTATGCAACTCTAATTATCGCAATGGATGATCGTTGAGTCAAGCTTTCCCCTGAACATATCAGATAGAAGTTTTCTGAGCCAAACTGCTTTCTTGCAGGCATCACTTGCAGCAATACACTCTGCCTCAGCTATACTCTGAGCTATGGAACCCTGCTTCCTGCTAGACCAAGAGATCATTGTTGATCCCATACTGAAGCAGTAACCAGAGGTACTTTTCCGGTCTATTGCACTGTCATCCCGATCTGAATTAACATATCCAGATAATAATACTCCACTGCTGGAAGTGTACCTGAGCCCATAAGTGTTGGACATGAATTGACTCAAAGCATTCATTGTGTAGTAGATGTCTAGTCTCGTATGCACGAGATACATCAAGGATCCAATAAGTTGTCTATACAGAGTAGAGTCCACACTCTTTGAATTGGAAGCTGAGTCACACAACTTTGTCAAGTTGATAGTCATGGGTATGCTCATGGACTTGTAGTCCTGCATTCCAAATCTCTGCAAGATGTCTACTGCATACTTTCCTTGTGTCAGGAAAATCTCGCCTAGGTTTTGCCAGACCTCTAAGCTAAGGAAATAATGCATCAACCGAGATCTTTCATCTCGAATTCCGAGGTAAGCTCCCTCTTACATTGTTTTATCAACAATTCATCACCTGTGAGAAACAAGTCATCTACATATAGAACAAGTATCAAGACATGACTATGAACAACTTTAAAGTACAAGTTAGATTTAGTTGTACTTTTGGAAAACCCCAAGCTGTGGAGAGATCCATCCATCCTCGCATACCAAACTCTTGGAGCCTATTTCAGACCACAAAAGGCTTTCTTCAATTTACACACATGGGTCTTCTTCCCATAAGTCACAAAACCTTCAGGTTGTTCAATATAGAATTCCTCCTCAATCCTACCATTGAGGAAGGCTGTCTTTACATCCAACTGATGTAACTTCCATCCGAATACTGCAGTAAGAGAAATGATGGTTCTGATGGTAGTATACCTAGCAACGGGAGAAAATGTCTCATCATAGTCAATGCCTTCTTTCTGAGTGAAGCCATGAGCTACGAATCTGGCTTTATACTTCTCCACACTGCCATCAGCAGCATGCTTGATTTTATAAAGCCATCTGGATGTCACTACTGACTTTCCTGTTGGTCTAGGAACAACTTCCCACACATCATTCTTCATGATTGAACTGTACTCTTCAATCATGGCATCAACCCATACCTATTGACTTGTTGCTTCTTCGTATGAGGAAGGTCCTGCACTAATAAGCTGGCTCATAAGACTGAAGTACTTCTGTGGTCTTATGCTTTCTCTGAAAGTCCCGGGAGGAGCTTTATGCTTCTTGCCTTCTTGTACGGTTTCTCAGTACCAAGCAGGTCTCCTTTTGGAAGGAGGAACTTCAAGTAGTTCTTCTGGTGGACTTTCAGTGTCCTCAGGTGCATCTGGAATTTGATCCTCAAATTTCTCTTCCTCCCTCTGAATTTCTGAATCTGGAAACTTAAGGGAAAGTACTTCATCTTCCTTTAGAAGCTCTTCTGTTTGACGAAACACAACTTCCTCATGGAAGACCACATATCTGCCGACCATCTTCTGTAAACCTGGAAGAGCTGAGTAGTGAACGTGTCCAAACCTTCGATGCCACAGCTCACATGGATCAATTGAATAAAGTACCAAAGCATGAGTGGAATCTTTTGAAGCCTTGTAAAGGCCTCCCTCTCGAACCTCAATCTGTACTACTGAGCTTAGATCTTCATCATTTTCCCATAGAAGGACTTTCTTGTCCATGAAGAGGACTTTGTAGCCCTTGTCCTCTAAGCCAACAACAGATAGAAGATTCTTCTTCAAACCAGGAACATATAAGACATCATCAATATGAAGAACCATACCTGAGTCAAGTTGAAGTGAAATTGAGCCAACTCCTTCAATCTTGTAGGTGGAGTCATCTCCAAGTTCCACCTGTGTGGTAAACTTCTTCTTTCTGTAATTGGTGAGAGCTTCACAGTTACCTGTCATGTGCCTGGAGGCACCACTATCCAACAACCAAGAGGTGGCATTGTCTGTGAAAGAACCAGAGAGAGCAGAAATCAGGTACTACTCTCTTCTAGGTTCTTCTTCTTTGTTAGCCTTGGTTTTCTTCTTCTTCTTCTTCTTCTGCTTCTGCAGTAGAGTCTTGAAATCTTCTTTTAGATTTCTTCTTGATTTGCCTGCAATCCTTGGCAAAATGTCCAAACTTGTGGCAATTATAACATTCCACTTTTGACATATCAGAGAACTTACCCTAAGGTTTCTTTCCCTTCTTTTGCTGAGAGAAGGGATTCTTGAACTTCTTTGTCTTTGCTGTAAGTGCAAGGTTACCTTCCTTGGTTACCTTGCCTGAGGTCCTTCCCTCTTCTTCTATGCAATCATGCCATGGTCTTTCGAAAGTTGGTTGATTCTCTCGTCCACTGACAGATGCCATGAAGGTTTTCCAAGAGCTTGGGAGACCATCAACCACAGTTTGCACAAGGTCATCATCATCAACAGCAATACCAATAGCAATGAGTTGATCTCTTACCTATGCAATCTTTGTGAAGAAAGAACCAACCCCTTCATCCTTGTTCAACTTCAAAGTTTGTAACCTTTTCTTCAAGACTCTCTTCTGACTAGGAGCCTTCTTCTCATACAAGTTGGCCAAGGTGTCAAAGCATTCTTTGGCAATCTTCAATGTTGTGATGTTGGGCATCACCGTCTCTTAGACATAATCATAAATCATCCTTCTAGCCTTAGTCTGCTTCTTCTTGTCAGGAAGTCTATCAGCATTAGATGTTGGCTCTTCACTAACATTAAACATAATGTCATCCCAGTCATTCTCTTCTAGAATAGTTGTCAAAATAACCTTCCAAGAGTTATGGTTAGCTGAACCTTGTAGCTTCTCGTCCAGTCTGAAGATATTGACGACCATATCTACCACGTAGTCAAATGTTAAGTCTGCAAAATATCCCAAGGTCTAGGAAGACAACATCAATCTCCATTTATTATGTCTTCACATTCTAAGCTCTGATACCATGTTGAATTTTAGCATTAGCATGAATACTTCAAAAAAATTGCAAACTAACTGATAACAAACGACAAAGTGTAGTCAAAATAACATCAACACTGAACACAAGAGTTTTTCACCGGGAAACCTTTAAAGGACAAAAACCCCAAAAGCATTAGTAATTCATCTCATAAATGAGATGACTGAGATTTTCCAAAATTCCTCAAACCCTAACATGTTTGTTCAATAGATCCACATATACGCAAGATCATTTTTTCCACAGGAAAAATCAAAATAGGGCTTCAAGCCCTAATTCTTCCTAGCTAACCAAAACTACAGATCTGCCCGGTTTTACTTTTTCTCAATCTGCCCAGAAATCTTTTACCTGCCTGGATTCCTGTTAAGTTGCCTGGATCTTTATCCTCTGCCCGAGACCCTGCCCAAGTTGCCCGGAGGACTGTTCTTTTCTGCCTGGACCCTGTTAGGCCTGCCCGAGCCTGTTAAGTTGCTGCCCAAAGTTCTGTTGGGCTGCCCGAAAGTCTGTTGGCCTGCCCAAACTTCTACTCCTACCTAGATCTTCTGCTGGGTCTGCTTGAGCTTACCCGTTCTGCTGCAACACTACCCGGAGGGCTTGTTGGTCTGCCCGAAAGGGCTGCTGCTCTACCCGACATCCTAAAACAGCTGCACGACACACTGTTTATGCTACCCGGGTGTGCTGCTACAGCCCGACAGCCCTGTTGGGTATGCTGTGGCTGCCCGAAAGCACGAACAGATTGTCTGCTTCCTGCCGAGGGTCTTCCCATGGCATATCAATCATCCCAAGCTTTGTTAGGGCTGGTCGTGAATGCCTAAAGGCACTAGCAGACAACCAAGGGCCTGCTGTGAGTGCCCTAAGCCCTGTTAGGGCCTGCCCGAGGTGAATGTAGAGGGGTCGAGCTGATAGGAGGCTGCCCGTGTAGGAGAGAGGGTGGTGTGAAGTGAGACTAGCCTGCCCGTGAACACTCTTGTGTTGCCCGTGAAGATGGAGAGAGGATGTTGTGAGGTGAAACCAACTTGCCCATGAAGATGAAGAGAACTAGGGTGAAACCCTAGTGCACATAAAAGGAGAAGATAATGTCGTAGTTCTTCTTCAAGAGTAGGGTTTGCTGCAATAGATATGAATGCCCTAGCTTAGGGTTTATCCAAGCAAGAGTGAATGCCCTAGCTAGACTCATCCATGCTAGGGCATCACATCAAACTTCCTCCTCTTCAATAAGCTGTGAAATCTTCTTTTGGAGCAGCTTCACCTGTGAGAGCAAGAGTGCGTAATAATGAAATAACTTGATCTTCTTTTATATCCTTTGAGTCACCTGTGAGTGGACCAAAATTAGAAAGATAAAAAATAATATTATTTTATTCTTTTGTAATTTTGACTTTTCCCTTTAGTGGTACTAAAAGGTCTTTCTGCACTTTCACTTTGATCCCTTAGTGGTACTAAGGGTATTTTGACTTTTGCTTTAGCCTTCTTTAAGTGCCCCTATGGTCAACACAAGTGGTCAAGGTGGTCTTTCATCACCACTCAAAGTACATCATCATAAACAGAGAGAATTACTAATGCTTTTATCCCACACTTTGTGTGACACCATGATCGAGTACTAAGGTGTCTTAACCAAGGGTAGCTAAGCCTTGGAGAAACAAAGCAAATCCCACTGATCGAGGGTCAGAGTGTCACACATGCCTCGACCCAGTCTAGGGCTTATAGTGTCTTTCTGGTAACAGACTAGGTGCCTCAGCCATAGGCTACATAATTTGACACTAGGTCAAATACTTGGTAATAGACCAAGTGCCTCCATTCTCCCAGAGAATGCCCCTCAGCCCCGAGCTGAGTCCCTAGTCCTGGACTAGGTGAATTCCTAGTAACTAACCAGGTGCCTCCATTCAAAAGAATGGTGACTCAAATCTAGGCTGAGTCTACCAGTGCTAGACTGGTTCCACATCCTGGTCCCAAACCAGATGTCACCATTCAACAGAATGGTCACTCAACTCAAGGTTGAGTCCCCCCAGTGCTGGACTTGGTCCACATGTTGGTCCCAGACCAGATGTCACCATTCAACAGAATGGTCACTCTCAACTCAAGGTTGAGTCCCCCCCAGTGTTGGACTGGGTCCATATCGTGGTCACGGACCAGATATCATCATTCATCAGAATGATCACTCAACTCTAGGTTGAGTCCACACCCTAGTCCCGAACCAGGTGTCTTCATTCTCCGAAGAGAATGGCTCTCGATGCTGCTCAGAAATATCAACAGTTATAATGGTAGCACAACTACCTTGCCAACAATATAAAATGGGACAACCACATTGTATCAATTGAATTCGTGATTATAAAGCATATCTTTTACATGGGTTCGATTAGCTCATCTCTAATCATCTTTGCAAGCTTTCTTGTTTATTTAGAAAAATAACAGTTATTGTTTCAAGTTGGTCAGCTGAATCATCTTGCGGGCAAGTAAGAAACAACCCGCCATTTATCTTTCAAAAGAAAAAGCCAGGTATGTGGAAACCTGTTATGCAAGTAAAAAGATGGTGTCTGAGGAAACCACTGAAGGATGCCAAAATGGATCAAACAGCTCCCAGAGTTAAGATGTGATAGTCAGAGTTGCATCACCATGACTATGCACCTCACTTTCATCCTAGAACAAAGCATATTGAGGTGCAATGTCATTATGTCTGTGAAAAAGTTGATAAACAATTTTTGCAGATGGAGTTCCATGAGACCAGTAAGGTGCTTGTTGACAAATTGACAAAAGCCTCGCTGAAGGATAAGCTTGAATATAGCACAGATGGCTTCGGAGTGAACTTTGTTAGATGATTTTGTAAACATTAGACTCAGTGGGAGTGTTAAAGATACAGTCTGTATGTTTTTAAGCCAGAGCTGCATGTTGTAACGGAAATCCAATAATAATAAAGTAACATATTCAGAATGTAAGATAAATCTCACATGTGACCAGTTGTAATGGCTCTGACATGAGAAGAGATGTAATGGCTGTTGATTCCACCTGAAACTTATGCACATAGGACTGCTACTGATTCCATATTCTTCACTTAAATGTGAGAGTGGTATATGTATATGTATATGTATTAATACTTGCACATAGTCGAGTCTTGTCTGCTTTTAATGTTAATTGTACAGTGTTCTTCTGGTTAATAAATAAATGGGAAGGCTTTCTTTCTGCCAAAATACTTTGGGTCGGTGTATACTCTCTCCGTGTGCTTTGTTTGTACTTGTTCTTTTGTTTTGCTGTGCACTCTATATAATTTTTTTTAAAAAGGTGGTGCTCTGCATATTCATAGCAACACAATTTAAATGTGGAACTTTATGCAAAAGCATTCACAAGTAAGCAAAATTAATTTTGCAAGAAGCATACAATTTTGCTAGAAGCATAGTGTTGTGGACCCGAAAATCTTGCATTTTATAGTGCTACTGACTGGTGTGTTTGGAAACATAAAGAAGAAAGGCAATCTGTAAGTTTTTTTAGTACAAATAGGTAGTCTTTTGCATTAGAACTGCATTAAACATTTGGAAAATGGATACCTAGTTGCTGACTATATTGGTTTCCATACATCCCTCAGAAGCAGTTGCTCATAAACAAGGTTCCCCAATTTGAAGGAGAAGACCCTCTGAATAATAAAATTATTTGTCTTTCCAGAAGCAGAGTTACACTACTTCCTACTACTATAGTTCAAGCCTCGAGGATTGAAACCAGAAGAGTAAAAGAACTTTTTTTATTTAATAGGATTTTCATGACAAAACTTTCTCACCCAATTGCAGTCAGAGCAGTGAACGTGTGTTTATAAGAAAATTGTAGCCCTTGCAACAATAAAAAAACTAGAAATTAAACTGGACGAAAATGTTAATTAAAAATGCCTACAGTAAAGCAGTCCTAAAAGCTGCTTGGCAAATAATTAATCTGCTTAACACCTGTTAAAAAAAGAAGACTCTTCTTTGGAATGACAAAAGAGGACTGATTGCATCCCACTCCCAAGCACATGCTTTTAGGAATTTTGAAAAGATCCTCAAACTTGGCTGTTTTTCTCTCAGTTAATAAAAATGCAATATTGCGTGAGTCCACAAAGAAGCAGATTTTAAATAGCAGAGGACTAAGCCCAAACCCTTTTTCTTGGAATGAGATCTGAAATGTTGATCTGGTCCATTTTAGCAGCTAAAATGAAGTCATTCAAACTCAACCCACCTGCATTTACCCAACATTCCCAACATTTCAAAACATGGTTTGATATATTCACTGCTGGGACTTTACCTATAGGCCCTACATATATATGTATTAGGCCTAAAACTCAACAAAAGCTATAAAAATAATATTAGAGCTCATGCGTTCATTCTTGTGCTCATTTTTGTAAAGAAGAAGCCAATCTACAAAGAAATGGAAAGAATTCGAATGAATGAATGTATTTATGGGTAGTTGATATGCATACCTATGGAGTGAGTCCATATCTGAGCTCTGACTGAATTACCCGCTTCAAGGTGAAGATCAGGATGATGGCCTGCAGCCTCGGCTACTGAAGCAATCCTTTTCATCAACTCAATCCCAGATGTAAAATTCTTCACCTTCCACAGGCATTGCAGCCTCAGCCCATCATCCTCTTCAACAATTCTCCAACCCACCACCTGCCAAACGCTACTTTCAAACACTTTGATAAAAATTTAAACAAACTTGGTGAAGCTTTGGCTTAAGAAACATTGCCAAGAAGTAGCTTTGGTTTACCTTTCGTAGCAGTGGAGTGGCTTCTTGAAGGGACATGGGGGGCTGCCCAGAGGGAATTGGGCTGCAAGGCTTGTCAGCAAGGGACAGGGCCGGGCCACTGGGGATAAGAATCTTGTGGTCTGTTCCAGCAGCACCCAATACTTTATCTCCAAAATTGCTCTCAATCTCTACTTGGGTTGGGTCTCTGGCACCAAAGTCACCTAGAGGATCCCTTCCTGTCGCCCTTACCACCAGTTTCAATTTCACACCCACTTTGCTCTTCTTCCCACTGCTTAGTTTTATTAAACTCATGTTTGGCTTCTGCCGTCCCACAACCTCGTTGGCTGCTGAAGGGATAAGATGGAGGGATGACTTATTATTACCCAGGCACAAAATTTCAGTGCAGGAGAATACAGTAGCAGCCATACCCAATACTTGCTTATTCACCCACTTTTTCAGGAGACCATCAAGAGGCTGAAACCAGTTTACTCGTTGCTCTTTTGTAAGGCTGGAGTCAGTCTACTCTTTCTTATACAAAGATATCCAAAGGGACCAAATACGACAGATTGTGGCCAAATTTGATTTCACGACTTCAATTATTTGGAGGGCAGACGCGATGATTGGAAAATTAGAAATCGTGACAAGCCACAGCACCATGGATAGACTAGCAACATGACTGCAAGTCCCCGAGTGCACGATCGGAAAAACAAAAATGCTTAATAACAATCAGCTTGCCAAACTTAAATTAAAAATAAATAAATAAACAAACTAGCAAGATTTAAATTACATTGTGTTCGGCTGTTTAAGGTTGCTATGTGTACAGAAGGTAGGATTGTATGGTTGGAAGACAGAAAAGTTGTCCAACAAACAAATAAATTATGGTCCACTGTAACAATCATACAATCATTTGATATATAATGTGGTATTTTATTGTTGGAATGGAGGTTAGAAACATAGGCATTTGTGTTTCAAATGTAAACATGTTTGATGAGGTTAAGGTATATGATTGTCACTGGCTTTATTGTCTGGTTTACTGTCTAGCTATGCAAGTGAAAATTGGATGAGATCATTGATTGACAAGTCAAACATAGAGCTTCTTTGTGAACTAGGATAGGGAATTGACAAGAATGCCATGTTGCATCAATTTGTTTGAAATTACAAATATGAGTGATGTTAATATTCTTTGATTTTCTAAATACTATGGTTTCCTTAAATGTTTATTTTAATAGGATGAAATGTTATAGTGAAACGGCATGCTAGTTATAATGAAGATCTATTTCTTGTCGTATGGGAGCATGAGAGTATTGGAAGGACAATGTTGCATTGTTGTTCCATTGTTGGGTCCTAATCCAGAAGGAGCTAGATTTCTACTTATAGGGAACGAATTCCTAAGTAGAGTGAAGTTCTTTAAAACTTGGAACCTTCACCAAATTTATAGTTAGTGAAGGGAGCTCATGTCGAAGTTGTAGATTGGCCATGATGGGTTTCTTTTACATTTGGTAGATTGCCAGTGGAGTTGGTCGAGCTAGTGTGAAAAATAGCAGTGAGGGATTGGTTACAAGCTTGGGTCAGTGTTGGTAATTGGGTCTTCATAAATCTGCACCAATATGGCTAGTGGTGATGTATTTTTTCATTTTCCTTGTAAATTAACTTATCTATCTTGGACTTGTAGCAACATTTGAGGGAATCTTTGTGAGAAAGAAATCTAGTGATTCATCTTTTCCTTTGTCACCTCATATCCCAACATGAGAGTGGTGTCCACATCTGATGCCTACTGCCAAAGGAAAATCACTCTTTGGTAATGACTTTAGATGTCTAGCTTTTGTGCAAGATAAGGTTCATTGAAATTTTTGTGTATGTTTAGATTTTATGAATATTGCAATGATGTCAAATTTGCATTGTGAAATTTCTGCTCTATTTTGACAGCATTCCGATAAGTGGCTCCCAGTGAAGAGATGTCCAAGAATTCCATCTATGTTCGGATGCACCGATGTAGGCCGCTACGATATTTCAAAACCATGTGTCGCTCGGAGTCTCTAATACCCAACTTTGTGTGCAATGTATGAAATTTGTTGGTGTACTTTAGCACTATTTTGTCCCTCTCTCGACGGAGTGTAGTCCATCTCGTGTACTAGTCGTCATAGTTTCCCATAGGGTAATATTGATCTTTAACGACATCTATAAAAGAGGCCCAAGTGGGATTGGCCTCAAACATTCCAGACTCCTCTGTTCAGTTTTTCTCACAATAAGTTTCCCACCAATTTTGAACATGGGTGACAACCTTAAGGAGCACAAAGGTGATATTTTCCCTGTCGAAAAAATTGTGGGCAGAGAAACACCCTTCTAGCAAACTTAACCATTTGTCTAGGGCATAAGCATTGATATGTCCTTCAAATAAAGGGGTATCAAAGTTAACTTGTACCTTGAAGGGTGTGGCTCCTCTGAAGTGACTGCTTGATGATCCCTCCATTATTGTTGGCATTTGTCGAAAGATCTGGGTGAAATTTTCTATGATCTCGTTCCTTTTTCGCACGAGGGATTCCTCGAGCAACATATTGATAGGATCTTCCGCTCCATCATCTCTCTTTTTCTTGTCCATGGGAGGAAATTTAGGCCATTGAGGGCGGTCTCTCTCAAACTCAACTAGATCAAGACCCAACTCTCGATATCCATATCTCGTTAGGGACATGCAATGAGAGACAACATAGAGTAAATTGCTCTGATGCCACTAATTCAGATTTATGTGAGAACAAAATGAAAGAGCATATATAGAACCACAAACACATATATATTGCAAGGAACAAAGTGATACAATAAACTCGTATTATGTTAAATGAATGAAATATAATAGACTATAAAATAAAAGTAGCTAGAATGGTGGCAATTGTATCTCTGAGAAAAGATGTGGTGGATACGTTCATTCGTAACAAGCTCATTAAAAAAGGAGGTCGAAGGGCCTTTTTATCATAATCATGAGGGAAAAATATCTAAACATCCAAAAACCTAACACCGAGAAATGCACCATAAAAGGTTTGCGACCCCTGAGGTGGTTAGTTGAGGTGTCAACTTCTCGAGGGCATAACTTTTGCATATGATTTTTGTTTAGGGTTTTTGGTAGCTTGTTGGAATGGTCTAACCAAGAAGAACACATTTTGGACATCTATGCCTACCTTTGGATATTTCTACATTATTGCATCGCCAAAAAAGTCGTTTAAGGCCTCAAAATGGCCCCGAAAGTTTTGGGTCCAAAAAACCATAAAAACTGCCAAACTGGAAAACTTGTTTTGAGCCAATGGAATAGGTGGATGGTTCGTAATATTCATATGGACTGGTCTACTGACCCAAAAACCTGTAAAAACTACTAAGCTAGAAAATTTGTTTTGAGCCAATGGACTAGATGGGAAGTCACTAAGGTTGGTGACCACTGATACCTATATAGATCATCAAGAGGGCCAATAAAAGAGACCAAAGTGTTACTATACCACAATGAGGGATGTTTAGGAATATTATTTGCCAAAGCAAATAGAGAGACGATTTATATCACTATGGCAACAAATTGTGAAAGGAAGTGAGTAGGTAAATTTTGTTCTAAATTATGTTATTTCACAATTGTTTTAGACTAGTACATTTAAAGTCTAGCGTCACTGGACACCTTGGGTGTCTTTTGAGGCTGTTGCCTTTCTCCTACAATCGACCCAAGTTCAGATCCTCGGTCATCAACAAAGACCCAGATATTGAACCAAAAGAGCAGGGCTCAGCCAGTAGCACCTGTGACGCAGATCCGGTCTCACCTGAGATATCCTTATGGGGAATTGCCAAAACCAAGTTTTTGCAGTCAGGTGGGGATTTCTACTCTCGTTGTACCTTATCACAGCACTCGACCGAAGAGATGGGTTATACTTCTTGTCCCTTGTCTTTTAATTCAAGATACCAGTGTAATTACCAGTTGACACATATCATAATAATCAACATAACAACCTTATTACAGATTCATTCAATAATCAGTGCGACAGACACATATGAGGGATTCTTCATAAACAAATGTAGAGCGACACCTTTAGATTTACTTATTTACATCATGAATGCAATATACATAAGCACATTAATCAATGATACAAAGAGACAACAGTTAACGTGGAAACCCATATGGGAAAAACCACAAATACACTCTTCATCTGGCATGAGAAATATATTAGCACCTTTTGTATGTGCACTTAGCTTGCAGACTCTTCTCTAGGTATTCTTTACAATTCAAACACACTTATCTCCCCTCATGCTCTCAGGTTTTAGGTCTAGATATTTCCTCTCTTCTTCACTCCCATGTTGATTCGCACACAGCCTGGATCACTCCTCTAGCTAATTAACTCTCCTCTTCTCTTCTCTAACAAAACAATCAATAACCAACGTTAGTCCCACACACAGCTTGGGTTTTCCCTTTTATAAGCTTCTACCTATCCTAATCAATTGACTATTTTCTATTAGCCGACAGGCTGTCATTTTTATTCTCGTACAATCGGTTACAACTGACAATAGCCACTATCGACCGAAAATAGTGGAGTGATGAAGGATCCCAAATGGAAGACTAGCCACCCAATCAACATAGTACACTAATACAATTATGCATATAACTACAAATACATATAGCAGTCTCGGATACATAAGAGTACAATGGCCATGAATAGGCATGATACATGATATCACATATGTGGTCATTGCCGCGTACAATATACATAGATCAGAATCTCCATGATGAATACATACAAAGGACCACGATCTCCATAATGGCTGAAGATATAACAGATCAAGATCTCCATAGTGGCTGGAGATATCTGACATATACTGGAATCAAGTCACGAGAGCTGAAATCTCATGAACACTGGCACGATCAAGGAGGTAACATATAAGAGATGCCACCAATCTGGAAAGTCTTCTACACAAACTGCTACAAGTACATGTCCTACTATGCGAATAGAGGTGTCAAGGTCGAACATAGTAGTCCATTGTCTGATTACCGGTCATTAATGTATACCGTTAACAGACGCGAGATCACCCACCAATAATGAAAATGGGAATCAAGGTACTAGAGTGCAAACTAACAAGTGTGAATAAATGTGTTGAGGTTGAACACTTGAAATGATCCATCGATCAGGGGACATTGATGTATTCCCAAAAACTATTGATGGCGAGAGAACCTGCCACTGATGACTGCAAGTCTCAAGGCACTCAAAATGACTCTAGATTTCAATCCCAGAATAAATGATCTGAAGTCGATGGGATGAAATCCACTGGAAGGAGGGCATTAAGGCATCCCCCATCATCCAACATGAGGTACTCAACAAAGCTGTATAATGTGGAAGGACTTGATCATAAGGTGCACAAACCAGTAACTGTACCGGGAATGGCCGACATGCAAAGTCAAGATAACTGAGGAATGGCCGACTCAGGCTTCAACTTCCTTTGAACAAGAGCATAACGGCGTATGGTGACTGAATGAAGGCAACATAGACTCGATATGCAAACTGGGACATCTCTGCGACATAGGAGGCATCAACAAAGGCTCCATAGGGACTGGAAGCTTAACCAGTCGGTGGAGATAAACTCATATAAACGAGTACAGCTCCTAAAGTCAAACTATATCCCAACCAATGGATGTGATATACAATGCTCTATTTGAAGGCAACACGACTCGACAGCTACCACAGATAACATCTTTCCTTGTCTGGCTTTTTGGTTTTTTAATTTTTTTTGGACTTTTTCAATTATTTAAAAAGCTTGAAAAAAGAATAAAACAACTTTATAGTTACATACTAGGAGGAGACGAGTGTCATAAAGGAAAACAAACTAGTTCCAAGCAGTGGAACATACATATGCTCAGTGCAAGGATACATGTGTAGGATATCGACACTCGGGGGAAAATCCCCTCCCGATAAAAAGGGAATTAAGCTACAAAGGATATAAAAAATGGCTCTGCACAGCTAGACATGAGACAAGCTCGGGCTATATGGCTGAAATGCAATGTCAGGGAAGCCAGCATAAAGCTCAATAAGGTAGGAAAAGCTCATGATAATGCATTCACAACTTGACATGAGTGAGTCCTGAGGGAAATAGGCCAGTAAAAGATCAAGAGGAGTATGAGGCTCTTGCGAAATGTCACGACAGTACTATACAATGGACCCCCACACCCTAAAGGAGAAAACGTCGGCATGGGCACCAAATGCAAATAAGGTGCTAACTAGGGTACCCATGTAAGGTGAAGCTCTACCACTCATATCATGCTACTTCTAAAGCAGCAGGAAGGTTTTGTGACATAATAGAGTGGGTTCGTACCTAAGGTCATGATGAGATGGTCATAAGGTTATGCAAAATGAAAATGGTGGTGAAACCTAACCTATATGCCAGTTTAGACATGATACCTGAAATCGACATGAACGAGTCAATCCAACGGCTGAAACGACACTGAAAAAGGTCCTCTACATCATGAATTATGTCAAAAACGGTCCAAAATGGTTAGAAAATATCGAAACTATAGGAAAGGGGGTAAAAATTTTCAAATATTTGAAAATCTTCTATAAATAGTAAAAAATTCAAAATATTATAAATCATTTGAAACTTTTACCCATTTGAGCTCTGATTTTAAACAGCGAATTCCAGGAGATCCAGCCGGCGGAATCCACTACCGTTTCTTCCAAGTATTTACTCATGCTCTTCTCTTTCATTTTGATACATTTTTTATGAATTTCCATGGTCAATTAAGCTTTCTAGGCCAACCCAAAATGTGCGCTGCGGCCCACGCGGAAATCGAGGTTTTTTCCACGTATAGGGCTGGATATACGCGGAAAATGCCCTCAAACCCGCGTACATACGCGGCTGTTTTGAAAACAGTCGCGTATGAGGCCGCACATATGGTTTTTTCAATAAACCAATGGTCAAATTTGCAATTTCTTGTGCAGGATGGTCCTAGAGTGGAGAGAGCATGAGCATGGTGATGTAGAGGAAGCAGTAAGGGCCGATTTAATGGCTCAACAAGCTCTACGTGCATGCGGACTCTACAAGTTTTGATGTCTTGGTGGTTTGAGGGCCAAACCAAGACTATTACAGATGCTAGTGGATTACTGGGATCCAGACTCGGAGTCCTTCCATATAGATGGGATGTCCCTCACCATAGAGGTGGAGGACATATATTTCATTACTGGGCTTTCTAGACAAGGGGAAGTGGTGAACCTTCGGTCTCGTGGTGGGACAAGAGGTGGCCTGACTATCGATGAGTACATTGCGGTGTATTGCTATCCAGATACAGAGAAGGTGGGGAGTCAGGTCCCTACCAACTCTATACAGGTGCTGGGCCTAAAGGCCATACTATTGACATTGGGCAGGATAGCTGGCTTGGCATCACTCCACCAGGCCTCGCAGCCTCTGATGTTCTATGTAGTGGAGTGCATGAGACCCACGATCTACGACTGGAGCACTACACTACTGAGCAACATGAAACATCAGCTCAGTGAGTGTAAGGCAGGCAGCGTATGGAACTTCAGGTTCAGCAGTATTTTGAGCACGTTTTTCTTCGAGCGTGTTCCAGGATTGAGCCCTAGAGTGGACGTTCCTCTTCACGGGGTTCGAGATCTAGCACAATGGTGTTGGGCAGATGCTATGCGTAGACTGGGGGGTGGTAGGGTGGCCAACCCATATCCAACTGAGTTCTTTCCGTGGTGGCGACGACAGATAGTTGCCATCGATGACTACCCCTATGCAGGGATAGATTTCGGGGGGGACCCGGACATGTCGTTACCACTAGGGTCGGCATATGGCGATATATGTAACGAATCTCGACTTTTTATTTTTAAATTTTGAGTTATTTAATTTTTTTGTATTTTCTTGATTATATGGAATCAAAAAGACATATTTTTGGGTGATAATACATAGTGACATCTACCATTTCTGTGCAGATGTGGGACCACGGCGGCCAGAGGGCTTCCCTCGTCATAGACGGAGGGGAAGAGGAGATGACATCACGGGTGTGGATGCGAAGCGAACGCTCCAGAGCATTCATACCAATTTTGTGAGAATGACACATAGAGTTCCCATGGCGCAAGTCGAGGACTTGTCTGAGGCTATGCAGCGGCAGGTGGTGGGTGTACCACGTGCATGGGTGCGTTTATTTCGATGGCTAGCTAGAGATGTAGTGACCTTCCATGATCACAACCCTCCTCCTCCTCAATAGGATTAGACACCTAGGAGTGTATACATTTTGTACTACCATGTTATATGATGGTGGCTCAAAAGCCCCAATTTTGTATCATGACACTATGTATTATCACATTTTGGATGTATATATAAATTTTTTTATGGTGATCGATTTATTTATTTACATGTGTAAAAATTGTGTTTGCGATTAATTTATTGTGAATGAAACAAATGCCAATCTAACACGTAGTTAGCATATGATTCAGCAAATTGATTATTATTTCTTGGAATGTGTATATATGTTATATTGTCAAATTGTTGTTCTAATAATCTCACACGTAAGAATCTTGTCAATAACGTCGGATCTCTAACATGGTACAAACCATTGAGCTGTGACACTACTAACTACGAATCAAGACGTACCTCAAGAGATAGAATGCCATGTAAAATGGCATCCCGTAGAAGCTCGATAACGGCGTTGTATTCAGCAACATTGTTGGAAGATGGTCGTAGACATACGCCTCTTGAAGACAGTACCTGACCCATAGGAGTATAAATCACCCAAGCGGCAGAGGCTGAGTGTTGAGTGTGACGGTTTGCACCATCCGCGAATCCTATGTAAGTGGAAGATTCCATTGACATCTGCCAAAAGAAACAGAAACTAATCACAAACCTGATCACGATAATAAAAAGACCTAACTATGCAAAGCTGTACAATAATATACAATAAGCAGCCTTGGCTGAAGATTATGCATAGTATTTCTTGAGATAGAGCCCATTTCTAGGCTCCGCCAAGGCCGTTCCCTCATAATCCACCAACTCATACGCACCCTTCTCTAACACACGCTTGACCACGTAAGGACCACGCCACATAGGATTAAATTTCCCTACCCCCAAGGGTTCTTTCGGTTGGTCCCACAAAAGGACCAAGTCTCCTTCTCTAAACCTCCTTGGATGGAAAAACTTATCGTACTGGACCTTTACGCGGCGTTTATTGACTTCTAGAGCCACCAAGGCATCCCGACGCTGCTCATCAAGTTGCTCAAGGTGAACCAAGTGCTCCTCCAATGGAGAAGTGTTCTGTAAGAGTTCTACAGCTAGCTTCAACGAAGGAATTTCACATTCAACCGGAAATATCGACTCCAATCCATGTACAAGCTGATATGGAGAAAAACCAGTGGCATTCTTAACAGTGGTTCGATATGCCCACAAAGCAGGATATAACATGATGTGCCAATTGTTCTTGCTTTGTGCAATGGTTCGTTGGAGAATGGATTGGAGTGATTTATTCACTGCCTCTACCTATCAATTCGCTTGGGGGTAGTAAGAAGAGGAATGCTCTTGCTTATACCCTAACTTGGATGCCAACTCTTCCATCATATGGTTCTAAAAGTGCGAGCCATGGTCAGTGACAAGCTCTTTCGGAATCCCCAACCGAGTAATAATTTGGTTGAACACAAAGTGAGCGGCTGTCTCACCGTCGGATTTTACTGTAGGCATAGCCTCAACCCATTTCATGAAGTAATCAACAGCCACTATAATATGATGGTGCCCCCTAGTCGAAGCTGGGTTGAAATCCATAAAATCAAGCCCCCACTTAGTGAAGGGACCGGCGGTGATAATGGGATGTAACAGGGCAGGTTTCAAGCGCATATTACGTGCGAACACCTGGCAAGGGTGGCACCTCTTGACTGCATCAACACAATCCTTAAAGATCGACGGCCATAAATAACCCGCTCTTAAAATATTTTGAGCTGTAGATATCCCAGATAAATGACCACCACACACCCCTCCGTGGAAATCATTCAGCACTACCTCAGTCTCTTCATGAGTTAAACAACGTCGTAAAATGGAATCTACCCCACAGCGGTACAAAGTGTTGTCCACTATGAGGTAGTTCTTAGAGACGTGACGTAATCGTCGTCATTCATCTCGCGAGAGGTGAGTAGGGGTCTTCAGTGTTTGTAAATATATTATAATATCCCCATACCATGGGTCTAACGTTGAGATTAAGAAGATGTGTTCATCGACAAACGTATCTTCACAAACCAACTCCTCGGCCTCACTCGGGAAATCCGATATAAGCTCTGCAAAAATTAAATACTTCTTTGATTTTTCCGAAACAAACTCGAGATCGAATTCTTGCAGAATGACAATCCATTTATTATATTTTCCCCCAATCATCCTTCGGGTGAGGACGAATTGAAACGGATTGACATGGGCTACAACCAAGGTCTGGCGAAGGAGAATATAATGTCTCAACCGCTAAACCGCATGTACGGTAGCTAAAGGAAGCTTCTCGACATGAGAATAACGAATCTCTGCGTCAATAAGGTTCCGACTCAAGTAATATATGACATGCTCTT
The DNA here is from genome assembly GCA_001517045.1 of Pseudotsuga menziesii. Lineage (NCBI taxonomy): Eukaryota > Viridiplantae > Streptophyta > Pinopsida > Pinales > Pinaceae > Pseudotsuga > Pseudotsuga menziesii. The sequence continues at coordinate 111,656 of LPNX010744440.1, forward strand.
GGAGATCCTCATCCTCTTGAACTAAAACCATACCAATTGTCTCTACTAACGTGGCCACATATAATAGAAAATCACGGCTATAATCCGGGGGACTAATCACCGGAGCCGATGCTAGGGCTTGCTTGAGTGCATCGAAGGACTCCTGGGCTCGCTCATCCCAATAAAAGGGGGTGTCCTTATTCAAGAGACGCATGAAGCCTCTAGTCAAATTGGTAAAGTTGACAACAAATCTTCGTAAGAAGTTTTCCATACCTTTCAAACACTGAAGATGACGAATATTCTTCGGGGGAGACAACTGAAGTATTGCCTCAACCTTCAAAGGGTCGACTCTTATACCCTCTTTAGAAATGATGAATCCTAACAAACGCCTTGACTTCACACAAAAGATGAACTTATGAGGATTTAATCTAACCGAATAGTGCCTGCATCTTTCGAATACCAATCTCAAGTGATAGGGATGACACATTCTCATGCAAGAATGAGTAGCAAGGTCATCCAAAAATACCTCGATAATTGACTTGAGATCGTGGAAGATCAAGGTCATCGCCCACTGAAATGTAGCTCTGGCGTTTTTAAGTCCGAAAGGCATTTTTCGATATGTGAACGTTCCCCAAGGACAAATAAATGCAGTCTTATGTTGGTCCTCAGGTTTAATCTGTATCTGATTATATCTGGAAAATCCATCCATAAAGGAGAACACCTCGCTACCCGCACACTCATCCAAAATTTGATCAATAAATGGTGTGGGAAAATTGTCCTTAGGACAAGCACAATTCAAATCGCAGAAATCAGTACATATGCAGATCACTCCCTGCTTCTTATCCACCGGAACGGGGTTTGAAACCCACTCCGTCAAGGGAACGAGATAGATGAAACCAACTTTCAACAGCTTCTCTATCTTTGCCTTAATCGCGGGTGCTTTCCTAGGATTCACCGCACGTAAACATTGTTGAACAGGCTTAGCGTTGGGGTAAGTCTTAATCTCATGCTCGACAATACGAGGGTCAATACCTGGCATCTCGTCATAAGACCAAGCAAAAATATCACGGAATTCCTTAAATAGCTCGGTGTATTCAAGAATCTCAGCATGGGAACATTCCGCCCCAATATAGACATTCTCTATCGTGCCAGGATTGCGAGAGATGTTGATAGGAATCGTTGTAGAAATGTTTGCCATGTTTCCATCAACCATCGGACCAGGAGAGCTTAATGGAACCATAGGACTACCAACTCTCTGACTAAGAACTGCCCTAAAATCCTCACGCTCCAAGCGGTCAAGCTCTGGAAGAAATTACGACCTATGATGTAGTTCCTCCCATGGTGGCTCAACTCCTGACATAGCCTCAATAATCGCTTCATCTGAAGGTAAAACCGTATCAAGGTAGTCGTGTGCGTGAGAAGACTGTACTGCCCATGCCAGCAACACATAAGGGCCCTCCTCCTCCATCCATGAAGAGGAAGGACTAGGCTCTGCAACAGATTTGAGATTAGCTTGATAAGCTATCATAGCTGCAGGCAACGACATGTTCATCACGACGGGCTCACTCGAAGTACTCGGTGTAGGAAGAATCCAAGGATCTTCCATATGACTCATGTGAAAAGACACCGATGTTGTAGATGTCGAGGCCTCATCGGAACTAGATCCTATTATCAGGATCGGTGCAGGAAAACTAAAGCTTCCCATGAGGGATGGATACATGCCTACACCCTCACTCCCAGTTGCCAGCTGAGAGTGCTCAATGATCTGATCGAAGCTCCCGAATATGCGGTAATAGACGGATTCTTGAATGTCGTTTGATAAATCGTTATGATCTTCCCATTATGTGGAAAGCATACAACGCGGAATAAGGAAGATGCAACGGCTTGCATACTGTACATCCAGTTCCTACCCAGCAAGAGATTGTAGTCAAGGGGCGCATCAACCACCTCTACCTCTATTGCAACGGTCTTCCCTCCCAAATGGACTTTAAGGGAAGGAAGGATGCCGTGCGACCTAAAATATCTCCCATCAAACGCAGTTAACATGGTCGTTGATTTAGACAGCTCAGGAGAACCTAGACCCTTCCAACAAGATAAAGACATCACAGAAGCAACAACGCCCTCGTTAATCATAGTGCGCTTGATGGTCATATTAAGACATTCTACGTGAACCAAAAGAGACACATAGTAGGGTAAGCAAGGCTGAAGTCCTGTGGTTTCAAATTTGATCACAGAGGAAGAATCATCATCATTCACACCAAGGGCAGAAAGCAACGCCTTCCTTTGCGACAGACAACTCTGAAGCACTTCCAATGCAGACATCGCACAAGGAGTGTGGCCCAAATCCTCGACAACTGAATAGTTCTGGGCGGCTCGGGCATTTGGATTATGCCCTGAATGCTTAAGGACTCCCTTAGGAATGCGAGGTGCAGTATCAGGTTTATCCATAGGTTTCTCAATACACAAAGGGGACCCTGGTGGATCAAGCTCTTTGCCTGGGCTGGGTTGTGACGAACCATAGTCTTTCGCACGGGTCACAACTTTCGCAGCACAAACCATGTTAATGCACCCACGACCACTATTCTCCGGCGGATCCTGATCATCACCAAACTGGTCATGGAACTTCGAGTTCATATTATGATTATGCGGTAAAGGGTTAGTTAGCACAGCTGGGCCCTGTGCCAGGAATCTTGAAGCTTCTTCAATACGAGGGCACAAGTAAGTGAGGTGATCGTCCTTACATAACTTGCAAGGGAACTTAACCTTACGTTTAGCTTGCTTGTCCCCCCCAGCATTTCGGCCGTTCTTGTCATTACTGTTAGCATTCTCATCCTTATTCCCACCCTTTCAATTATTTTTACCCTTTTTTCTATTTCGTCCAGGCTGCTGGTTACCCTTCTGGTCCGACGATTGCTCAGAAAGTACACTCGTCGTTTGGGCGGGTTGAGATGAAGCCGTAGCTTGTCCCGAAGCAGATTGGTTGATTGACAATTGACTAACTTGTTTTGCAACCAAATCCGCAAGTTTCGCACTTGCACAACCCACAATGCCATCGGCATGTGGTCCAGGTTTGACTTTGGGGTCAAAACTGGAACGAGGAGCATTGGAAATAATCTCATACAACAAATCAGACTGAGCATAAATCAAGTCCAAATATTGTGCCCTAAAAATCGCTTGTTCCTCATTCTACACTCCGGATGTGGAAACATCCTTCACTATATATGGTAATAACGACTTGAGGAACCACTCGAGGAGGAACTCCTGCGGTATAAAAGCTTTAATTAACCTCTTCCGTCTATGCCACTCTTGAATATGATTAGAGATATGTGTGGCTTTATCTTGCCGAAATGTCGACAAGAGTTCAGTACCAACGCCATAACGCACTGGTAGCTAGAAGTGATTAAGAAAAGTCATCGCAAGGTCGTCGAACAAAGTGAAAGCTCCCCTAGGTAACTCTATATACCACTTCGCGGCAGGCCCTGTAAGGGTGCGTTGAAATAGTCTCAAATGAACCGAGTCCTGATGTAAGGAATTCAAAGAGCACCATAGGTGAAACGTAGTAACGTGTTCGCTCGGACCCTCTCCCGGTTTTCCCTCGAAATTAGGTATGTCCAAAGGAAGTTTGGTAGGGACAGCCAGCCAAGCCGGGTCATGAGCCACAGGATCGTTCGTCAGTCTCAACAAGTCAGGAAGATTGAGCGTCGTGAGGAAAGGGAGCCTAGGATGATGAGGTCGATGGACCGCTCCCTGATTCATATAGGGCTGATTACCACCATGGCCTTGGCCATAGTGTCCTCCTCCCGTATGACCTATATAGGGTGGTGTGGAAGCACCATAGTGTGGTGGACCTTGACTAGTAGGAGCCACAAAGCCGTAATTAGGAGAGTAAGCAGGTTGTTGATACCCGCCCCATAAGGTGAAGAACCCTGTCCATACTACATCCCATAATAGGGTCCATAAGTCATCACATGCGATGCCCCATGAGACACTCCATAGGTAGGAAGATACGCTCCTGAAGTAGGGATATACATACCAGAAGTAGGGATATACACCCTGGAAGTAGTAACATGACCTCTAGAAGTATGAACATATCCTCCCGAAGCAACGGGCAGTATGTAAACCTGAGACACAATCGGTCTAGTAACTGTAGTACGAACCTGACTCGTAGCCATGTGCCAGCTCGAAGGACCACGCGAATAAGGTGGAGGATGTACATTGAAGAACTAGGGACCTAGGACGAAGGAATCTGAGTAATAATGTACATGCTATTGCTTATCGTCACTCGTCTCGAATCTGGTATCCTAATCGAATTGCTAACCCTAGACCTAGGAGGGATATGTGATGTAACTTCCACCACTGGGATGGAAGGTGCAATGTGACTAGTGCTCCCAAACCTCTCCGCATGGTAAGGAATGAGAGTGCCCCCAGGCATAGCGTTAGGCTTAAAGTCGGATTCGACATGGAATGCCAAATCGTGTGTAGGGAAACTAGACATAGCATAACTAATGTAGCTAGTGCTGGCGGGTTCAAAATGAGTTTCGGCGTCCTTCGGCATTCCATACCGATAACGTGTCAATGGGGAATCACCCCTAGAGTGAGTAGGTCTATCGTGCATGCTTCCTATCTCATAAATCACAGGACCTAACTTAGCCAAGTCGGGTGAAGGATCGTAAGTAGGAGTAAACTCCCCATCGTCTACACGAATGGGAGAAGGTGGTTCAGGAATACCTTCTAAATGGTTTCCCATGGTGTGTGAATCAATGTGTGAAATAGTCTACCTAGATTGTCTAGGTCTCTCTCCCAAAGGAGGAGGAGAAGTAGAAGGCATAAGTCCTGCTAAACGACGAGAACGGCGAGGAGCCGCACGCGAATCCACAATGACTCAAAAATTAGAAAAGACTCTCTATTTACGTAAACCCTAGGCCAACTATCGTGCACGAAGTAATCACTAATAAAATCTAAAGCCAAATGCAAGCAAACCAGGGCTGGATAAATGAGCTCCCGAATGAAGCAGGTATGTCTCGCTTAGGAGAGGCTTGAGACTCCCATACACAACAAGCGAAGGTACGTAACCAATTATTGTGGCCCTCAGCTTCAATGCGTAAAGCAACTGTGTTTTCTGACCCCAACCTGGCTGGGACACCCACAGAATAACCCCTGCAAAGTACCCCCTCGATATCCTAGGTAAGGCCACTAAGGTCACCTCAATATAATCAATGCTCAAGCGGACAATCGCAGGCGGGATTGACCGTATGGGAAGGGTAGCAAAGCCCGAAACTCTTGAAAGAGCCCCCAGATACGAATACAATCCTGGAAATATCTCCGGTGCTACTCAGTTATGACTAGGGGTCATCCCAATTAATAATCGCTCGCATTGCCTCGTGCTTAACTCCCTTTTGAGAGGAGGATCCTGAGAAACACTGGTAATACCAAGGATTTCACACACTCACCTGGACAGACACATAGATGTTGTTGTTTAGTGATCTTGGAGAATTAACTTACAATGAACTATTCCAAGATCCTAAAAACTAAGCTTGTTGGTGCACCCTAGAAAAGAAAATAGTGTAATTCATTTTAATTTAGCGTTGATTTTAATTGGCTTTATTACTCAAAATAAGGATATGACCGTGCAACTAATGGTGTTATGACGCAACATGAAGTAAAATGCACACCTAACAATCAATGCAAATGCATTGTGTCGATGAAAACAGGGTATCCTACTATGTGAAATGCACAATTTTCTTCAAATGATGAATGCAAATTTTCCTATATGAAGTCCTAACTAGTACTCCAAAGCAAATCTAGTGCAAGTACAATGCAAAGATGCAAAATGCAATGCATGATGATAAGCAAATGTTTTTGGATTTTTTGAAATAAAATGAGATGCAAAAAGCAAAAGAATGATTCTATGACCCCTAGACTCTGCAAGCACACACAAACAGCACTCAAGAAAAGCACTAAGGTAAAATAACTCTAATGCACTAATCTCAAACAAAAAATCGAAAATGCCATGACAAGAACCTTCTTATAAAAAAAAAATTAGCCTTAAAAAAAACGTTTCTGGTCAGAAACAGAGGTCTAAACAGACTCAGGTAGTGCCAAAGGAGACTCAGCAAATATCAAAATTCACCCAGCAACCAATTAACTCCCACAAAAAGGCAAAAGCAAGGGCATACGCGATTGTTCGCAGTAAACCCGCGTGTATACGCAGAAATCGCAGAGAAACCCGTGTGTATACGCGACTGTGAGTTAAATACTCGCGTACAGGAAGAAAGGTGCATAAACTCAAGGCAAACAGACAAGCTGAGACAAACTTCACACCGATCAAACACTACCAGGTATACATGCCCCCAGACCCGACACAGAAACAAGAGAGAAAGAGCAATTCAAATTCATTGAATGCCGATAACACAACCCCCAAAGGACAACTATTAGGAACTCCCCAGCAGAGTCTCCAATTCTATTACGGAGAGAAATTCCTATGGCTTGGGGTAGCACAACAGACAGCTTGACTCCAGAAATCAATCCTTTCCAATATGCAATAGAAATTAAATGTCTAACACTAAAGGATCAGACCTCGTACCTTATTCCGAACGGTTGAAGTAGATCCCCGTTGAGCTTTCCAACTTCAGCTTGAATTGATAGATCACTTCCTCAACAACAAGTAAACAATACAAGCATTCTATATATCATGGTGTTAGATCTATTCTAGCATATATAATCAATAATGTACAAGCATTTGACATAATCCCATGGATAAAATATTCATTCAAATACACATTATTGGACAGGAAAAGATATTTCTATTAATATAAATCAGAGATTACAAGATACAACCTCTGACGGCACATCTGCGAACTGGAGAAACTGAATCCCCCATTTGGGCCTCCACCACCTCAATCCTCCATCTCTCGATAGCAAGCTCACAAGCAAAAGACAAGCTTGGGAAGAACACACTAGTGCTCCAAGGGACAAAGGGATGCAGACTCAAGCATAAGTTCCGGCAACAATGGACTATAGTTTCTTTGCTCTCAATTCTCTCTTTTTCTCCTTCAATGTACCAAGGGGTTCCTTATATAGCTTTTCAAAGGGGCAATGAAAGGTCGAATCCGAGCGATCTCAAGGCATAGGGAAGGCCAGGAGTCAAATGAATCGGATCCATGTCAAGGAAAACTCCAAAAGGATTTGGATTTTGTACACATCCCGATGTATGCGGTTTTAGTGGTCAAACCCGCGTATATACGTGCTTATAGGTTTAAAAGTCGCGTGTCTCATTTTTCACATGTTTTTAGGGATGATCAAAGAAACATCAAAGGACAAAAAATGGTCCATGGGGTCTAAGGAGTCTGCAGCGGGACATGGGAAGGCCATACAAAGTGTGATTCACTTGGAGTGGTGAAATCAGCTATAACAGTCTCTTCTTCATATACTTCTTCATGTTGGTACTTCCGGGATCTCTTGAGGGATGCTTCTTCATCGAATGTAACATCTCGACTGGTTTCCATATGATGAAATCCAGGAATGTAAATTCTGAATGCTTTGGATACTTCACAATATCCAACAAATATTCCCTTCTTTCCAGAAGGGTCCAGCTTAGTTCTTTTCTCTTTTGGTATATGAATATATATTGGGAAACCAAAAATCTTAAGGTGACTTACCCTAGGCTTCTTTCCCGTGAACATCTCTTCTAGAGTTTTGAACCCAAGAGCACTATGAGATACTCTATTCTGTACATAAACCGCAGTTCTTGCTGCTTCTTCCCATAGATGCATCGAAAGATCTTGATCATATATCATTGTCTTTATTTCCTCCATGATGGTTCTGTTCTTTCTTTCCGCAACCCCATTCTGCTGAGGATTGTAGGGAGTGGTTAGTTCCCTCCTGATTCCGGCATCTTTGCAAAAAGCCTCAAACTCTTTTGAGGTATATTCTCCTCCATTATCTGAATGAAGTGTCTTTATTTTCTTGTCTAAAAGATTCTCTATCAAGGCTTTGAACTCCTTGAATTTTTCAAACACTTCACTTTTTGCCTTCAAGAAGTATATCCAAGTATTTCCTGAAAAATCGTCAATAAAGGTGATGTAGTATTCAAAGCCACTTAAGGATGTAGAATACATTGGACCACAGACATCTGAATGAATCAATTCCAACATACCTTTTGTTTTAGTTTCACTTTTCGGAAATGGATTCTTGATGTTCTTTCCCTTTGCACATCCTTTGCAAATGCCTTCATGCTTGATCTTCATATCTGGTAATCCCGTCACTGCTTTGTTCACATGAGGTAGAGCCTTGTAATTAATGTGGGAAAGCCTTCTATGCCATAGTTCACTAGGGTCAGTGGACTCATGCATAAGGGCTGTTTCTGAGTGCCCCTTGAGTTTATTCAAGCCTCCTTCTTCTTCACCAATAGTGATTGTATCTTCAATATTCTTTCCTTTGGGCCACATGAGTACTTGACCATCTATGAAAGCAACTATGAATCCTTTTTTATCTAAAGCTAAGATAGAAAGTAATTCTTTTTTAGACCAGGTACATATAATACATCTTTCATCTTTAGGGGATTACCTGAATCAAGTTTGTATCTTGCTTCACCAACTCCTTTGATCGGATATTGATAGTCATCTCCTAAGGATACTTTTTGAGGAGAACTCTTTTCTTCAAGTTTGGACAGAGTTTTCTTTTGTCCCGTCATGTGATTTGAGGCACCACTATCATTAAGCCAAGTATCTTCTCCAGGAGTTACAGATACAGAGAGTGCAGAGAATAGCACATACTCTTTTGCATCTTCTTCTTTTGCTTGTTTTCTTTGAGGTCCTTCTTCTTCTTCTTCTTCATCTTCATCTTCATCTTCTGCTAGATGAGCATGGTGTTCTTTGTTGTTGCTGAACCTCTTTCTATATTCTTGACTCTTCATAGGACAATTTCGAGCAATGTGTCCTATCTTGTTACAATGAAAACATTCAAAATCAGAATAGTCTCTAATGGGAGGTATTTCTCTTACCCTTTGAATTCTTCTGGGAGGTTGAGACTCCTTGAAATTTCTTCTCTTGAAATTTGATTTGCCTCTTCTTCTTTTGGTGTGAGTGGCTAGGGCTTGATCATCTTCTTTTAGTAAGGCTTCTCTATTTGCCACTTTAGTCTCCTCTTGAATGCAGTCTTCCCATCAAAATTCATGCTTTCTTTTCTGGCACACATCATCTGAATAAAGGACTCCCAGGGTCTAGTGAGACCATTGAGAGCAGTCATGACCATTTCATCTTCATCAAGATTATCTCCAATAGCTTCTAGTTGCTCTTTGATCTGAGAAACCCTTGAAAAGTAGTCTTGGATGGATTCTCCATGACTCATCTTGATGCTCTTCAGTTGAGCTCTTAGATTCATCTTCCTGTTGATGTTTCTTCCCTCAAACATTCTAGAAAGGGCATCATACATTTATTTTGGAGTCTTCTTGGATGACACTTGAGGAATTAAGTGATCCTTGATGGAGTCAACAATAATTCTTTGTGCCCTAATCATATCCTTTATGTGCTTCTCCTTGGCTTCAACTTCTTCAGGTTCTGACACTTCTTCTTTGACATACTTATCAAGATCATTCTCTTGGAGAATGAGACCAATCCTGTATTTCCATGCTTGAAAATTCTCTATGCCTTCTAGCTTGTCCTCAAGCTTAGTGCTTGAAGTCATCTTGTCAGAGAATCACAAAAAATTGAAATTTTATGGAATGAGAAACTGACCTTACCAGGAGATGCGCTTCAATGAGGTGAGTTGACTGATGTGCTTGGATTATGGAGATCTCAATTTTTTACCTTTCAAATCAGACTTGCAATATTCAACTTCTGCAGTTTTCTGGTTCAGCAATTTTCTAGGGCAGCTGTCAAACTAGGGTTTGACTTTTCCGGAGACTCTCACATCCAAAAAAATTGATTCTAGGCTAAAAAGATGCGCTCTGGGAGGGTGCAACTTTCTATGCTAGCAGTTTTCTGAGACTCAAAAATTTTCCCAAAAACCCTAATTTCTTCCGGGGAGAAAGAGAGAGCTATTTCACCTTGTGAAAGCTGTCCTGTTCAGGTTAGCTCTGATACCATGTTAAATTTTTATATGCTTAGATAAAACATCATTATTTCATTTCATTTCCATAAGAAAAGCATATAAATAGGATCATTGAAAGAAACAGTATCACAAGAACAACACAGATTTATCCTGGGAAAAACCCAACAAAAGCTTCCTCAATATAGATGCCCCAAAAAGGTAAAAAGGTAAAACCAATAAGGAGATCAAAAACTTGATCCTCCTCCTTCTCCAGTTACTTCTCTCCTCCACAAGTGTGCTACACAAGTGAGTGTGTGTGTGTCTCAAATGAGGAGCACCACACCTCTATTTATATTCATCCGTTCACTTGAATTAACTCATTCGACATGTAGGTTCGAGTTAAATCATGTAGGCTCGAGTTACACATGTAGGATCAAGTAACCAGACCGGGGTGCTAATGACCCACCTTTACAATTAGAGGGGACTACCTCATGACTCTTATTAGTTCTTCCGATTAGAAGCATCAGGGTAAAAAGTAATACAAGTGGTTCTCCTGGTAGGACCATCGGGGACCACAAAAGATACATATAGAATATTCTTTGAAGTTACAATATTTCAATAAGTACTTTAACATAATGGAATATAGAAGCAAGCTGGAAGACATGCACAATATAACAAATGCACAACAACGATTACGCCATAAACATAAACTAATATTCAAATGCTACGCACAATAACCTATTCATGCATCCAGACTTATATTGACAATACAACATTCGTTCAACCATGATAGGACTTGCATCGTAAACATAAGCAGACACATAAGCATAAACAACCATACATAGGCAATCATCAACACATAGGAGAATTCACGTGGAAACCCATCTGGGAAAAACCACAAGGCGCTCTTCTTCTGGCATGAGAAATATATGGTGCCTTCAGCCTGCATTTGACTGTAGACTGTCCTAGATCTAGCTTTCCGCTCAGACTCTCTTTTTCTCTCATGCACTCTGTCTTATTTCTCCTAATCTACTGCTACCATCTACTGATCTGCACACGGCTTGGATCAACTCCTCTCACCTCTGTGCCTCTATAGCAAAGATTTTGTTCTATTGCACTACCTCTCACTGCATCTTGTAGACTTCCTGCTAATATACTATTTGGCTTTCCTCGACTTCCCTCTTAATCCTTTCAACATAATATAAAAGAAACCTAAACAACAACCTCCAAAGTCACTAAAAAGAAACCTCTACTATTGAAAAATCGACCCTCTAACTATTGAATCCCTCCTATTTATACTATTTACATGACCATGCAGGGTCGACTGCATACAAGTAGTCTGTTAATTGTCACCATCAACCACCCCTCAGGCTACAGCTGTGGCGATCATGACTTGACACAAGCCACTAACGACCTTACTTACAGCGTACGTTCACTCGTGTGGCATCCGTCAACTTAAGTCGACTTCAGCACCCACGATTGTCCTGTCGCTTTCGACCGTTATTCTGCACTTGTGCTACTGCTTTACCCTACAACATCTTCCTTCCGTGCAGTTTCACTTTACCACGCAGGTGACATCTTTTGCACATATTCCTTCTTCTGCGTAGATTTATTCTACCGCGCAGTTTCCTTTCCTCACACATATTTCCTTGTCTACACGGATTTCTTCTATTCCTGCACCGTGCTTCCTTTTCCTTGTTTGTTCTTGCGTAGTGGACTGAATCTTATGCATTTCTTTGTTTGTGCTTATTTCTTGCGTGCTTTCCCAAGGCCCAACAAAAATACATCTTCTTTAGATAACTTTTTTGATACTATGGGGAAATTTTTGTTTTGTTTTAAGTGGCTTTACCCTTTCTACCTAATTCTAATTACTTCATGCTGTTAGCACTCAGAATGTACCCAGGTTGTGAAAGGTAGATCCCAAGGTAACAACAAAAACCACTTTATAATGTATTTCTGACCTAATACAATCAGAGAGGGATCTCTCACTATTTACAAAGTTTTTATACTCATGATATTTCAATCAAAGACAATTAGATGCTCAGATTTCTGATGGGACAAATAGGACAAGTTTGTTTTAAAAGACTTGGTAGGACGGTCATGGAGGAGACCATCGGGCAATGGAGTCAATAATCAGATCTGAAATAGATTGCAGGAGGTAGGGTTTTTAAAGTTTATGAACAGAGGCAAGGTAGGCACCATTTCCTCAGTCTTGAGGTATTAGCAGGTTGATTAGTAGACAAAGGGAGACATTCCATCAAACAGAGCACCTCTAGGGTGAATTTTGCAAGACTTTAGAAGAAAATATTTTGAAAATGCTTGAACAATGGACTTAGAGCATGTAGGATGAATTATAGCCCATAAAAACTAATGCTCAAGCATGAAAGCAAATACAAAATGGAGTGGGAAACAGTATAAACAATCACATAAAGAAATGACTTACTGAAGAAAAAGATGGCACAAGAATCTCTGACATGAAAAAGATTTTACATTCCTCCTCTGCAAATTTCATTCATTTACTGAAAACTTGAAGCCATTACAATGTAGAGTATCTCCGCTCTTGAAAATCCCTTCTCTAAACTATCAATTACATTTTAATTTATATAAGAATAACCTCTACCTAACTTTGAATTCAAAACCTAAGTGAACTCTAAAAATAGAAACAGTTACAATAACGTTTCTCATGCATATCTCTAATGGTGATATCTGTGTGAAATATGGGAGAGGTTTTTATAATTGGACATGTTCCCAACAAAACCCATGTCTTAATTTCTCCAAAATCATCTCAATATCCCCGAAATATTCCTTTGAAGTTGATGACTCAAATAATAAAATTGTAGATTTCTGGAAAAATGACTTGTGAAGATATTTTAAATTCTCCCAATCTGTGATTACTGTGTAAAAACGGAAGGAGGTTTTTGATTATATGCCTGTTAGAAATAAAAACCTCTCTCAGGTTTTTCAAATTAAATTCCATTTGTCCAAAACAATTCTTTGAATTTGATGGCTGAAATAGTCCTTTGGAAAACATGAAAAATGGCATGTACAACTGACTTTGTTGCTGCTAAAATGTAACACCTGTGTGAAAACAGAAAGGGGTTATTGTGGATAGGTATGTTTTGAAGAAAATCCTCTCTCATTTTCGCAAAATTCATCTTCATTTGATGTAAACAATTATTTTAATTTGATGACTAGAATATTCATTTTGACATCTGAACATTTGCCTTCTGAAGATGACTTTGGTGCTCCCAATCTGTAGCACCTGGGTAAAAATTGAGAGATGTTATTGTAGATCACAATGTTATGATGAAAAACCTCTTTCAGTTTTTGAAAATTCTTCTTTGTTTGTTGGAAAGAGGTCGTTGAATAAAATGACTAAAACAATCATTTTCATAAAAAAATATGCTATGTAAATATGGCAGATTGTCTCCTTCCTTTCGCGCGCAGCACACAAATGAAATAATTTTTCAAAACCAAGTCACCTTTACCTTTAAAAAATTGTCTATTTCGGAGCCTTCAGTGAGTTGTTTTTCTTAAACCATTTTTCTTTGCGGAATTCATTAAAAGTTACCACGTGGAAAGTGGTTTAAATTCCGCTACCACCTTTCCAATTTAACCACCTCACAACTTTACTCTCTGGAAACACTAATCCCTGTTGATGAGTTTTCACTTTTTACATTAGCCATTGGGTTAATAAGACGCTGCTTTTTGACTTTGGAAAAAATATCCAAAACTATATAAGTTTGAATATAAATAAAATAATAGGTTTATAAAACCCATTTTATAAATTTCATTCAAAAGTTAATAAAACTTTTTGCCCCACTTGTGAAAAATTTATTTCTCTTTTTATCTAAAATTCCTTTAACTTCTCTTTTTTGCCAACTTGGAAATAGCTTAATGATAAAACTTTGGAAACCAACTCAATCACCCATGAAAACTTAAAATTTTGAAGGCAATAAGACCAATTCCGACAAAAATAAATTTAGTGCTAACACATGCAACACCAAATATAATGAATGATGTTATGGTTTTATACAGTTAAGACACTAAATCAAGAAATGTTATATGCAAGTTTTCTTGTGACTGAATAGTTGAAAATTACAAGAAAATGGTTGAACCCCTAAATTTTAACCTCTGGATTTTTCCTTGCCATATCTTTGTTCCACTATATGTACCATCCTCTCCGGTGGGTGGCGTTAGGTGCCATACCTATAGTTATTCTACCTATATTGCTAAAGAGTTGTGTGGCCATCTGTAATTTCATGCAGGATATCAATGTGTTGATGCTTGTTTCAGGTAATTGATGTAAAACCTATAGAAGATTAGGTCAGCTTGAAACATTTTTCCTTTGCATGCTTAATTCTATTATGGGTGTATATAATATATTTAAATGGGTTTAATGAGATTGAAACAATTGCGTGCACTATTGTATTGGGGGATTACTTGGAAGGAGGTACCATTGTATTCATGTTTACATTAGTGAATTGGGAATTGATTCTTCTGACATTGGAAGTTCCATAAACAGAAGGGATCGAAAAAAGGATTCAATTGTTGTTACAACGACGTAAACAATTGGAAGTAAGATCTCGAATAATAATGTAATATAAAAACTTTATAATATTTGATTTTATATGCTATTGAACTTATAATACAATGGTTTGAATTTATAGCGCGCTATGGAGATTATCAGTGGTGGTCAAGGCAATGTTGGTCTCAGTGACCAAACCACTCCACGTACACCACATACTGCTCCCATATTATCCACTGAACAGTTGGCAACATTCTCTGCAACACCCCCGAGGGCAGCAGAGGGTGCAGCCGATGCTGCCCCACCCACAACAGATGATGCAGAAGAAGGGGTGGATGCAGGGTTAGATAGAGATGTGGATGCATTTCCTGAATCTTCACGTGTCAGTAGCACTGGTTCAATAGTGTGTACATTTTTGGTGAATGAAGAACTGGTTCCAATAAAGATAGAGAGGATTCCAGGTCATTATAGATTGTTCAATTTAGTTTTTATAATTTGTGTCTAATATACCGATAATATTTTTTAATGTTGACTAATCATGGCATTACTGTTTTGCAGGAAATGATATATTTTATAAACATATGAATGATTTGGACTTGGAGATCTTCAGGCCCACCATCTGCACAATGTGGAAAAAGCAGCCAAAAGCTTTAAAGGATGGTCTGACTAATCGCTTGGTTGGTCTGTTCAGAAAAGATACCTTTGATACATCGAAGGTCCTACAGAAGGCTGGAAAACATCTGAAGATTGTCCGAGACCAGTATAGGGTTCACCTAAAAAAGAACCCTAGGTATGAGCGCCCTCCAATGATTCAATCTATGGAGTGGAAAGCCCTGGTGGAAGATGGAAAAGAGAAGGGCCTGAGAAAATCAGGAAAGATACCACCAGTGGGAACAGGGAGGTATGCAATACATTCCAAAATGTAGTGGTAAGCCTTATTATTACTAGTTTTTATATCAATTTTGGTACATCAACTAATGTATTTAAAAACTTGATTAGGCTCTCAGACACATCTAAGGCTACCAAGGCAAGAATTGAAAAAATTGGCCAACACAAGCTTGGGCCTGGTGGTTACTCCAACTTGGCAGCCCGATATGTAAGTATCGCAAAACCCGAATCCGCATCCAAATATCATACAGATTATTATTTTCGTTTTGTTCTGGCAAAAATTCTAAAATTAATGACATCATGCAAATATGAAGGCGGACCGGTTCAAAGAATTGCCCAATGCGGATCACATGAAGCTTGGCTTCGAACAGGGCTTTGACGCCGTTGTTGAACACCGGAGAAGCTTGTCTGGGCATACTGCACGATCTTGTGCTGATCCATGTGGTGCACAGGTATGTAAAAACTGTATAGTTTAATGATAATTTATTAATTCTCATGCAATTTATTCCTTATAAATAAATTAACATAAATTATTTATTCCTTTTTGTGCAGGAAAGTAATATCCCGTTCATGTCGAGGATGTACATGACCAACCAAATGAAGATCATGCTTCGATTCTTGGTAATGAATTTATTAATGTGCTACTGTTTTTTATGGACCATTGCAGATGATGAACATTAATTCTAATTCTACACAATTCAACTGCAGAGCATGTAGATGTAGATAGCACTGAACAGGTTGGGCCTGTATACGATAATGTTGAACATGCTGATGTGCCCATGGTAGGTAAAAACACACATTCGTAATATTTTTTTAAATGAATTACTCGTATTTATCAAAATATAAATATATTAATGAAATATTTTGACATTATTGTAGAAATTCATTGCCCCTCGCTGGAAGTTCAACCTTGCGAGCATACTAGTAGGGAGAGCGGGGATAAGATTCTGGAAGATGTGATTCTAACTAAATATTTAAAGAGAAGAAAAGTAAAAAGGAAGTTACTAAAATTTTTTTGAGTAATTCTTATTTATAATAAAAAATATTTCATGGGTTTTTCCTCTGTTTCATGACTGAATGTTTAAATGAATGGTTTATTGATTTTTTTTTATTTTTTTTTTTGCCATTGACTAAATGAATGGTTTTTTCAGCTGTTGAATGATTGAATGGTTTAATGAATGATTTCAAGAATGATTTAATGAAAGCATCTTTCAACTATTGAGTGAAATAATTTGCAGTAGATGCATTGTTATTTGCATTGTAGATGCATTGTTATTTGGATTGTGAAATAGTGAAATAAATTGTTATTTGCAAGTAGATGCATTGGGTTTGGGGAGTTGAGAGTGATGTGAGGGGCGGGCTGGGGGGGTGGAAGGGCCATAAGAACTTCCACCTTCACGTGGTTGGTCCTGTTTAGTAGAGAATATTAAATTATTCTCGAAGTAGAGAGGATCTCAATGAATGGTAAGGAAGAATACATTAAAAAACATCTATTTCTATAATTTTAGTGTATAATTTTCACTATTGCTATTTGACACCTCCATTGGAACTTGTTACAAATAGCGTTGAGAAACATTTCCATAGTTAAGAGGCAAGAAGTGGTGTTTTGATGAGATCGATGGCCTTATATACATAATGTTTTTGGTTATCCATGTTTTATCAGGTGATCTATTCTTAACAATTAATTTACTTGAATAGTTGAATAGTATTGTAATAGAATTGTATTTATTTAGATTGGTTTTGTTATTTTCATAAACAAAAATAAATTTATTTGATGGGTCCTAACATGAAACTATTGCAACAGGACAAAATATGAAGTATGTTGAATGATGTTTTGAAAGGTAAAGCATAAGAAGACAATGTGAAGATCCACAAATCAAGGTATAATTATGTTTTCTTTTGTTTGATTGAGCTATGTATTGGGTATTTATGCATGTGCACACACATACATTTAGTTGATGATGATGATTACCATACATTGAGGTGAACTTTGTTCTATCTGATCTAAACAATTACCTTAAATAGTTTGATTTATCAGGATAATTTTGGTAATACTTTACCAATTCCATATAGCTATGAATTCCATATGTACATGCAAATATATGGGAAATGGCCATTTGTCATCGGACATATGGCTATGAATTACATTTTATTCATTTGTCATATTGTTTGAACATTGAATCACCCAAGTAAAACTTATATGCATGTGCATGACATTGAATTGAAGGATCATAAGAGGGCACACTATTTTCTTTGTGGGTGAGTCCCGTTTTCTTTCTTTTATTTTAAATCTAAATTTTAAATAAGGGCTTATTTTTGCATTTCAAATTACACCATGATATCTTCCACCTGTATCCACATCCTCCATAAAGCAATGATGGATGATGACAAGTAGAAGCAAACCCCAACCTCCAAAATCCTATAAGATGCAATGTTTCACCTTGTCCACAAAAGTGTCCAAGAGAAGGTCTATCCAAACTGGAAGGAAACCTAAACTTATGTTGTGTCTCCCCTAAGTCACCTTCAAGAAAGATTCCCCTCCAATAATATTCATATAGCAACAAAAAAACAAATTCTAAGAGATATTGGTCTCTATATATCCAATGGAGTGATCCAATACTCAATTAATATAGAAACAAGGCCTTCGTTCAGTGAAAAGCATCCTCCAAGGCCAACCGCTTGCTGAAAGAAGACTTTCAATGGTGTCCTCAATCCTATGTAGACAATGGACATAGTTGAAATACCTCGTAAATGGAACTGGATTCCTCTAAGGATGACTTATGTGGATTGGATAAACATTTTTAAGCCTCATGTGATATATAGAGGAGCCTTTATAACACATCAATGTTGCCATACTTCTTCACTGCTGAGTTTTTTTTGCCTAGATTATACCTTCATTATGCTAGGAAAGGTGCACAAAACTCTTGAAAAATGATTCAAAGGTGGATTATCCCTCAATGAAAGTGAAGACAAGTCAGTAGGGCCAACGCCTCTGAAAACTTCACCCTACAGTGCTTAAAAATCAACATAATATCCCATGTGAGCTTCCTAGAAATGATAATGTTGAAGTGCTACTGCTGATTCGACGCCAAGCGATAGTTCTTTGCTGCTACAATATGCCCAATGACACTTTTATACTATTGTTATTTCCACATATATCACCCAAACATGGTATTTTGAAACCTATTGTTGTGTTATACCCATTAATTTTCCCTAGATTTCAAGGTTTAGATCCATTCTCATCAATACATATTCTGAAAACTGGATTACCGCTCACTAGGAGGTCAAATAGGACTGAGAAATGATTTTAAGGACTAGTATATGCCCAACAACATGGATATTTAGGGTCATTATTGTTGTTCATTACACTAGACTTCCCATAGACATAGATTTACTTCTCTAATATCCACAAACTCTGCCTGAAACAAGCTCAAAGTCATATAAGAATTTATAGATATCATTGTTTACTACCGATACTTATTATAAAAAGTTCCCAGGTCTAAGTTTTAGCCAATTTACGTAGGTTTCCAACAGTGGTATTGCTACAAACATAAATATAATTAATTAAAATTAATTTAAAAGTCAATAAATTAAGCTTAGCATCAAATGGAAATTTAAGGGAAAAACCTATTAGCTAGAATGGATTTGGTACCAACATAGAAATGAAAGTGCTAAATTAACGTAAATTAACATATTAAGTGCCTTTCTATTCCTCGAGATCTACCATTTCCTTATCTTCATTTATCTTAATTAGTAGTCTCAACCTTGAGACCTACCATTTGCATGCCATTGTAGACTCTCTGAGTAGGATACCATTCTATTAGCTTTCCCAGCCTCTACGCTTGGCTACAACCATCTAACTCTCATGTAGCATTTCAATCCATTTTCCGACTACCCTCTCAAACACTATGAAACTACTTTGTCTAGATGTATATGTAAATCCTGTGCTTGTTAGTCCAAACTTAATATTTTTGACAATACGTGTTTGTATGTAAACACTATACTGAGTATGTGCCCTACTTGTTTCAAAGGTATTATTGGTATGCTCGATTAGGAAGTGATTATTTACTAGTTATTTAATTAACAAAAAATAATTTCAAGTTACTGAGTGGTTAGTCATGCATATGAAGCTTCAAGATAGGACCTTGAGTTTCCTCTATTATATCTTGCATTTATGCCAGAAACTCTACTCTTAATTTCCTATATGCAAGTTCTCTTCAGTCTCATATCGCTCTCTTATTAGGGTTACAGTTTGTATGCATGGTCAAAGGAAGTTGGTTGGTCACCTCACTCATGGTCCATCCAATGAAAAACCTATGAACTGAATGGCCCATTGAATGAATTGAAGGGACTCAAGAGTGAAATGATTTTTCATGAATACTGCAAGCTTGATTAAACTATAATATTATAACCCCTACAAAATTTTGATACTTTATGCTTCGGACTTTAAATATTTGTGTCAAGACCTCATGTCAGCTAAATATACAATCTTACAAGCCTCATCCTCCATAGATCCTACCGATCAATTTCTGACCAAAACTGGGCATTTTAGTTTTCTTTCCCAATCATCATTCAGATTCCACATGCCAAGTCTTCCATTTGATTAAATATTATAGTGAGAATTTTTGAAGCTATCATTGTTAAAGACAAGAACCACTCTCAACCAATGGAAAACCTCAGAGTGGTAAGGGTCTTGAATATCATCATTCTTATTGCAGATTTATTTTTGTGCTTATGATGAGTTGAGCCATATTTTCATCCCCCTTTTAGACCGGAAAGTGTCCAGCGATCAAGAGGGGTTTAGAGGGGCCTAGTTCTGTGCATGACTTGTAACAAAACAGGGGGAGGGGTACTTGGTGGAGTACATATATCTTGTGAACGATGAGGATGACACAACAAAACTGAGAGAGATAGAGCAGATGAGCTTCACATAAGCCTAAGCAAAACAATTGCTTTAATTATTTATTCTGGTTCAGCTTGTCTATACACACAAATAGGTTTGTTATTGCTAACATATGGAGATCTTGTCACTGTTTATTATTTTGGCCACAGAGTGATATCTTTTCTATTTTGTCTTGGGGGGGCTGATAAAGATGTTGATGCTCACTTTCTTGAATTGTGTGGTGTTCTCCAGGTTGAATTCCTTTGAAACTACAAGGAAACATGAATATAGATGGGAGGTTTGCGAATTGTCACAAAACATGGCAGAGTATAGAGGCAAAGGTATGTGGTCAATCCCAAAATCCGTTATTTCCTTTTATTTGTTTTCCCATATATTTCGTTGCATCGTAAGCCAATACTAATTTTTGATTTCAAAACTCCCCTACTATTAAATTCTAATCAATAGCTTCCACTGTAGGACAACAAAATTAAATTTAGGCATTTCATTACAAGAAATATGATAGGAATTTGAGTTTGATGGGAATATGAAAGGTCAAAAGACAAAAAAAGTTAGATAGACTTGTGAGGAAAATGGAATCTGAAGCATTGTTTCCCAATCATTTCGCATTCAAAAATGTATCTGCTCTGAGTATATTGTTATCTGCCCAATTTTATCTTTCTCCACTTGTCGGGCTCATGATGATACAACCTTTTCTCTTAGATACAACGTATCCCATTTGGCTTCCAAGGATTTCCATGCCCTTGTCACTGCTTACCTTTTTTACAGATGTAGTAGTTTTGTAATTTGTTTCTTAATCTCATATCTTGTTCAACTTTCATGTATGATTGTGCAGTGGAAAACCTATGTTTATATTTGTGCTTATCCCTGTAGGTTGTGAGTTGGGCATGGTGCACATTGGTATTTTCAATTTCCATTGTAACTTTTCCACCCAACATCACTGTGCACTTTATTACTCATAATTGCTAATTTGTTACAAGTCTTCTTTGTGCAAATATTTTGTTAGGCATTTATATCTTTCTTTATTGCTTCCAATTTATCACCGAGTTTAAAGTGGTCACTTAGAGCAAACATCTCAACTCTGGAATACAAAAGAAGAATACTTGCATTGATAATTATGGTAACAAACTATTGAGATCTGCTTGAAAAAATAAAGATCTATTTGATACTTTATTTATGGAAGGCATTGTTTGAATGCTTAAGTTATAAAAACTGTTTATTTTTGTTGTTTTCAGGCAATATTCCAGAGGTATCCACGGCTTGAAAAAGAGTATCAGTAATTTTCACTGATTTACAATGATAGATCAATAGAGTTGGTATGACATCTTTTCGCTAAAAGCAACAGTTTCACATTTGTTGGAATAAAAAACATTAACATGGAATCCAATTTGAACTTTGCATAACATCTAGAATGTTCCAAGTATTTATTCTTTAACACATACAATACCTTTTTCTGACTTTTTCTTCATGTACAAAATTTATATTTTTGAAGTTTGTTTTTAAGGGGTAATTTTACTCAAGCACAACTAAGGGCATGCTATTGTTTTTTATTTTAGATTTGCAAGGATAAAGATGAAGCAAAAGTTTGGTTTGTGGGGCTTAAAGCACTGATTTCATGTGGTCAACATATAAAATGGAAAACAAACTCAAAAAGTGATGGAGCATCATCATCTGAAACGAACTGTCATATTACTTACACTAGAAGAAATTCCCCTCTGAGCTCCGCATTTGGTAGTGCAGACAGTATACAGAAGGTACAAAATGATCACTCGGGACTTTGAAACAGTCCTTTGTCAAACTCTGATTGTTAATTTCCAAGTAGGAATAAACATGTTTTTCTTTCTCAAGCGGTTTTTAGATCAGTAGATACAATGTTTTGTCATGCTTGTAGCAAGGATTTCTCCCTGCTATAGGGGCAAGAATGGCTCCCTTCTGTCTATAGGATAGAAGGGTAGGTTCCTACGTGGATGGGAAATGCAGAAAATAAAACATAATGTAAATGACAGAAAACTAAGCTAACAACAGAACAAAAAGAAGAAGATGGAGCAATGGTGAACCCCTCTGCACACGAGTTGTTAGGGTTCCGCCTCCATTAACCTGCAAACAAATCCTAGGCTATGGTAAAACCTGAAAAACAATGTTAAGCTAAAAACCTGCAAATGGAAACAAGGGTTAGAAAGCAAATAAAACAAATAAACAAAACATGCAAGACAAATTATACCTTCTCTAGTGGAAATGGGCCACCATGCCCAACCTTGTGGAAGCACCTCTCTCTCTCTTGGATGGGGAGCAATGGCTCAATGGAGATGGAGATGGAGGAGAGGGAGTGTGGGTGGTTTGAGAGGCAAAGGACTCAAAGCATCCACGAGCAGCATAACAATAGGAAAAGGGAGAAGTGTTTTGAGAGTGACCCCCCACCCTGCTTTTATAGCTTTTCCAAGGGGTTTTAGGGTTTTAAGCCCTTGGTCAGGGATTTAGCCCCTTTTTTGGGCTTTTAGCCCCTTCCACCCTAACTTTAGCCCCTTTTTGATGGATTTAGCTCCTAGGAGGCTATTTTAGTCTCCTTTTTGGGGTTTTTAGCACCTTTTCTTCATCCTTAGGCTATTTTGAGGGTGTGGGGGTCTTAATGGAGGGATATGAGGGCCGCGAGATGGTGTCCTTGGGTGGTGTAGGCCATTGAGAGCTTAGTGGGGGATTTTTGGGTTAACAGTGCTCTATGCTGTTGACATTTAGTCAACATTTGTCTGTTGGAGTAGCATTTGTTCCCTTGTTAGTTCAGGATTGTGGAGACATGCACCGGAGTCAGAGTCCTTACTGGAGTCCTCCTCGACATGGTTCAGAGAAGGATTTTTTCTGATGGGATATTGTATGATGTGCCACCAAAAAGTTTCTTTCAGTCTAATTCTGTTGGAGGTTCTCTTCATTCAGTGTCATTAGAAGCGGGTTCATACATTATAAATGGACATACAAGAGTAGCAACAATGGATGCTTTTAGAATTATCCTGTCTAGTGCGGTAAGTTCATCAAGCCAAGGTTCAGGTCAAAATGATGGGGATGCCTTGGGAGATGTAAAAAAGCTATTTGAAGATGTAAAAAACTTAGATGTGAATACTAATGTAAAAAACTAGTTCTGGAGAGTATACTAATGTGCATCAAGTCTTCATCCCGGGATCCCATGTGGCCAGCAGGCCTTGAAATACTTTCATTGTCAGAAGACTTCCCTTCCTTCAAAAATCCATCCACCTCAGAAGTGAGTTTGCTATCATTTTCAATTATAGTTCCAAGTTCAATGACTTGCGATGATTCATTTGATTTTCTACTTGTTAAATTTTCCTCACTTAAGTTTTCCTAGGAAAAGTAGTAGTGGTTAACAGTCTAACTTGGTGTGGTATGCTTGCACCGTTCCCATTTCCAATAAATAACAAATCTTAGTTTTTGAACTGCTATGTTGCTATATATGTCCCCAGAAAGATCATTTTTGGAGACCCTTATTAGTACAAGACTACAATTCGTATCCACAATAATTCTTTCTTCTCTTGGGAAAGGAGAAGATCTCAATAGAGTTGAAAGAATTTTTCCTTTTTGTCTGAAAATATCTTCTTCAATTATTCCCACAGCCAAATAATTAAATAAAGAGAGATCTATCCAGCCTGTTATCCCTTCATTGTAAAAGTATTTACTTTTGTCAAATCATAATCTTTAGGATTACATTTAGTTGTCGAATGTGTGGTTCCTGTTCCAGAGGCATGTGACCTGGCCCTCTCCATATTCCAGGCATTTACTTCATCACTTGGTGGATGAAATGTCCGGAACTAGTTTTTTCCATACAAAACTAGTTAAGTTATAAAAAATATCTCTATTTTTTTTCTTCGAATAAATGAAGTTATAACAAAAATTGTTTAACTCATTTTATATGTAAGAGTGGATTTTTCCTTCCAAATTTATTTTACTTAATTTGAACATGAACCACATGAATTTGATTGTAAACTGGAAGAAAAAGAGAGCATGGTAAAAGAGTGAAGTTTGTCTGTTCTAGTTGTCCTTTCTTCGTGGAAAGATGAGGCATTTGAATTCAATTTTCTATGACTTTTAGGCATGGAAGTATTTTTTTCTCACATTCTGAAATGATATTTGCATTTTTTCTAATGATCTTAACGTTAAGTTTTAGACATTGGAACTTCCTTAATGGGGGTATCTTAAGGCATAATTTTAAAATTTGTATATGTTAAGTGATATTGACACTTCCAATTTTATCTTAAATTTGTTTTTCATTTTCTAAAAACTCTTTTTCATTTTTCTGGAATTGGAGAAAAGCTTGATCCAACAAGCATGGCATTGTGAACACATAATCCACTGTTGGTATTTTTATTTAAATTTGATGTTGGAAAAGGTAAATTGGGTAGAGTTCATCACCACGAGCCTACTTCAAGTGCTTCATTGCTATCCTTTTGGTGATCAAGTGTGCTCATCACCTTTATTCGTAGTTTCCCAAGTGGCTGCTTAGGATGTATGTAGTATATCTTTGAAATATGAGAACAATGTTCACAGATTCTCGAGATTCATATAATTCCAAAGGCCTTAAAATAAATTTCAAACTCTCTCGGTGACATGTACTCCTTGGTAAATCAATTCCTTGATTAATCATAAACATAATGCTTGGGTGCCATTTGTTTAGGTTGTTTCTCATCCTTTGCCTACAGTGGATTTTAAGCATTCCATTTTATACCTCCTAGCTGTTCTTCACATGTATAGAATTAGATGGGTTTTAGTGCCTGATGCAAATATCCTGGCTTCGAGGTTCTTTCCCAAGGAAAAAATGTTTTTATTGAAGAAAGCCCATTTGCAGCCATGACTTTTGGTGGTGTTGATCCTAATCACTTCAAGGGTAAACATCAATATGCTACTGTTACTTGAAACGGTTACTGGAAGGTATGTAATATAATCATGTTAGTTTTCTAGGTTTAAGATTGACTATATTTAAGGATAAACACATGCATTGGCATGTTGTTTGTATGAGTCATAGTTACTAGTAGGTATGTCATGGGATTATTCTACTCTAATAACTCGATTTTGCTATTTCATTCATTTTGACATGGGAGACTTCCTCATTGATGATCAATCAACAGGTCAGCATACAGTCCAT
The DNA here is from genome assembly GCA_001517045.1 of Pseudotsuga menziesii. Taxonomy (NCBI): domain Eukaryota; kingdom Viridiplantae; phylum Streptophyta; class Pinopsida; order Pinales; family Pinaceae; genus Pseudotsuga; species Pseudotsuga menziesii. Next base: position 137,123 of record LPNX010744440.1, read on the forward strand.
CTTATTCAATTGGGCACATGATTGCTTCTTAAGGAATCTTATGAAAATATTGATGGCATTTTATGAACATTTAGTTGCAGGTTTCTATGCTGGAGGTTGTGTTTCTATTGCAGATTCTAGAACTTCTTTGCTAGTTGGTCCATCGGTAAAGCTTGCATAACTTTGATCTTTTGGAAATTTTTTGTATAAGTTAGTGGTGTTTTCTAGGTCCATGCACGATAAAATAATATAAACCACAAGGGTGTGGCACATCTGATGCTTGTATGCTCAAGCAATCAACAAATGCTCAATAATGCTCATTTGATAAATTGATATGCTTTGTAGTATGAAAGATATATAGTTGAACCCTCATGAAACAACATGAAACCCTCAAGAATGATCGAAAGGTATCACAAAAAAAACAAATCTCTTAGTATCTTTGTTTTGATCAACCATATCTTGATCACCTCGACATATTGGGCATACTATAATCATGAATTGTATTGTTTATATTGTGTATGTCAGTGTAATTACTTCTTTAGATTATCATGATGTTGGGGCCACTTCCTAGAAATCATTATTTCAAAACCAATAAGGAAAACCTATACTTCCGATATAGATCTCCCACATGTCGCAGACAATAACATGAATAGGTTTTTTTTGCATAAGTTTGGTTCATTGTATTTGTGTGATAAAATTTTGATGGTTATCTCCATAGATTATCATGATTCATGTGGATGTATTCATATTTTAAGGGACCTGCCTTTTAGGAATTTATTTCTGCACAAAATATTTGGTCTTACTCAGTGGAAATTAAATTCAATCCTTCTTTCTTAGAGAAAATGAATTTATCATTTTTGTCTTTTTAATGCTTGCTGCAATTTGATGATTTTTTTTCCAATTTTTTCGCTGGTGTTGCCAAGAAGTTCTATTTGGGACCCTTTCAACTTTTTTGTTGATGCCAATTTTTTTAACAATGCTTTATAGTAGTGGTAGATACATTTTGCAATGGAACATACCATGATGGAGTTGTATACCCACACATGGGTAGAATAGCTAACACTAACATGATGAATTGTGTATCCCATGTTGGTATTGTTGCATCAAAGCACAATGTATATCCTTTGTATTGTGATAATAAAAACACTAGTCAACAGCTTTACATTTTCAACATGTTATTTCAAAAAGGGAATTGCAGCTAGCTTCATCTTTGATTCATTTTGTTTCTGAACATTTTGGGAAAGTTTGCAGATACAAAGTATGCCATTTTTATAATTTTTTGCAATTGTGTTGTTATTCATAGGATCAAAAAACTTGTATTTCTACACTAGAGAAGTATCCTATTGAAACATTGAAAAGTGATTTACATCAATTTGTTCGTGTGAAGAAAAAATGTCTGAAAAAAATTGTTCTTGACCAGGTAATGTTCAAAGACATCTTGAGATTGGATGAACAACATTCTTTTGAGAATAATATTTTTGATTGTGTGTAAACCATTCGTGCCAGTCTAGCTTATGATTTAAATTATTGTTTTAGAGCTAGTTTTTACGTCTCTAAGGGATGACACTTTCCTTATTATTGCATTATACGCATCCATCATTGACATGAGAAGAGTGCACCAATAGTGGAGGTAGAAAGTGATTCTATAGAGAAGCAAACTTGTCATATGAACATGAAAGTTCAAAAGGTGAAAAGAGGTTAAACCACGATAAAGATAACTCTCCATCTAATATTGAAATGACAAGAGAATACACTACAAAAAAAACAAATACTGGTTCGAAAAATGGTTTCCAAAATAGTTCTTTATGTACTTCAACCCAGGATTTGTAGAAAAATACTCGAACAACTACTGGAAATGAATTTCCATATATTGGATCTAAAACAAAAATCCATGTCATAAGAGATGAAAAATTACTACAGGTATCAAGTGGCACTGAGTCAACTTCTAATGGTCATTCACATTGTAGTAAGAGGGGATATCGTGGAGTTTGTTTCTTGGAAGGAGAATCAAATGAGCCCAAGGAGGAAAATAATTCACAAGCCACAAGTACCAGGGAACACCACTTACATGAGGAAGAGGAGTTACCAGAATTGGATTTGTTGATACCAGGCAAAGATGGTCGGGAAAAAGTTTGTTTCAAATGTACAAAAGGAGGATCATTGTACTATTGCAATGTGTGATTTCCATGCATGATGCATATTTAAAATTATATGCATCTACCATTCTAGGTGAAAATTTTGATTTCCATGTATGTTCTTACAAAACATCCCTTCCAGCTTACCAAAAAACTTAGTAATATGCTACAGAAGCCAAAAAAATATTACTGGCATTCGTAAATAATAGGTCAATCCAAGGTAATGGACATAGATCATTGAACAATAATCATAAGAAATGTGAAAAAGTAGGGGAAGCATTTCCAACAAATTGAATATTTTTGAAGAACCTTCTAGTCATGCAAGTGATTTTAGTTTAGGTTCCAAATGAAAACAACATATGTGTAGCAAAAGCTCTAGAATTTTTGTTCCTGAAAATAAAAGAAATGTTGAAATTGAGAATGACCTACACTATAAATAGAATGAAGCTGATGATGGTATGCATGATGGAGATCTTGAAGATGGTAACAATGAGGATAGGAAATGCCATTTACGTATTAGGAAATCAACAATGAGGTATTTAACAACACAATTTTGGGATACTAGGATTTAAATTTTTTCCATGGTATTTAAATTTTAATCTATCAGTTTGCGTATTTGTAAAATTTATTTCAAAGATAGATTTATACCAGCCATCTTTGAGGATTTGAATTAAAAGAGTAGAAAACAAGTGTACAATATCGTTTACTTTAGAGAAATTTACTCTGCTAGGTTTGATGTTCAGGGGAACTTGTCATCTACCTTGTGTACGTAGGAATAAATTAGCTTCGAAAAAGGATGAAGAGGAGGATTTGAAGGTGGAACTTTTTGCAATGAAAACTTCATTTTGATTGTTTATGTATACTTTTACTAGTAAACACTTTGATTGCATATCCATGGATCACTAGCTCATTTTGAGGGAAGTTTTTCTTCACAAAGAAAAGCATGCAAATATTTCCAATGAGATAAACCAATGTAATCCCATGGAAATGGATATTGGAACATGGGAAAGCGATACTTGACAAGTTGTGTATGCCATTTGACTTAAATGATAAATGGTGTAATATGAAGAAGAGTAATTATTGAAGCATGTACATTCATGCATATATTAAACTGGCGAATGGAAATCTTTCAATTTTTTTTTGTTAATTACACAACTAGGCGTCGCTTTTCCGACGGTCATTGGAGGATTTCTGACACTTTTAGCCGTTGGTCGGCCGACACGTGCCCGTCGCATCTTCGACGCCTTCCCAAAGACGTCCGACGGGTTTGCCATGCCTCCGACACTTAAGCCCGTCGGAAGTCTGACTCTCCACACATCGTTAACCTACGGTTAAGTGTCGGACATGCAACGGTTTATGCAAGTTTTTTGTGACACTTTTAGACAGACAAATGTCGAATATTAGACACCGTGGTGTCGTCAGATCTTCCACCGACGTTGACAAGACGTCGAATATTCGACGTTATGCCACCGACGGCAAAAAAAACTGCTTGTGTCGAATAACCGACAGGCAGTGTCGAATTTTAGAAATGCAAGCTGTCGTATTTTGGGCTCAATTTCTGTTGTGATGGCTCAAAAGAAGATCAAGTGACAAGGTGAGCTTAATTTTATTGTAATCCCTGGCAGATAATTAAATATTGTAAATTGATGTTTGTCATTTTATCAACAATTCTACTTTGCATTTCCTACCAGGCTCAAGCAAAGATTTTGTCTTTTATGAGTTAAGCTCCACAAACAACGTTTGTTGAAGAAACTAGAGAAAAAGTACCCATAAAATATGTGCTCATCAACACGGTTTTTGTCTATCAAAGCATAGGAAATTCAATTGTTTCTGAACTCAGAAATGACTGTGAGGCACTCAGATGATAATCATACGTCGAAGACGTTATACAATGAAAAACGGTTTCAAAACACTATTACAGATTCCTCGTTGCTAGCTCCAATAAAAGTCTGCCATGTTTTTATACCTTCACCGCTTGAATATACGCATGTTTGCATTTCGGTTGTTTCCCCTCTTTATCTGGGCATTCTCTGCTCTCCATTCTGCTGCAATTTATCGCAATCAACATCTTAGAATCGTTCCTCCATGTTGCAATACTCATTCTCATCCACATTTTTTGTTGAGCCCTAGAGTATCAGGCAAACTTCCAAGCAACACACCACCAAGATCAATTGCCATGAGGCGAAACCATGGCTTCCCTCGACAAAGATTCACTGCGAACTTACTGAAAATCCTCTGCTCCCAAATCTAGTGAATGAAAGGATGATGTTCCATTCTTGATACACATTGAAAAATATACCAATGAATTCAAGAGGGAACCATGCCAATGCCAATTCTTTCTCCTGTAAATGCTCCGACAATTAACAACACCAAGAAAAATACTCCATTTTTAACGATCAAGCTTAATACCCGACAAGACAAGAGCCAACGGGATGCTTGGCATGGCAATATTTCACTACAAAGAATTTTAGATTCCGACTGATGGGATTCTTGATAATGGAATTCATGTTGGATACTAGATTGGGCAAAAAGCTCTAACTCGTGTTTTGCTTGCTTAGATATATGCATTTCACGCCATTAGCAGCACTGGACCTTTTCTGAAGAGATAATATTCTACATTTTTGTCAGATATATGACGTTTATTTAATTTTGTATGGTATCTATGTTCATCACTATTGAAATTCAACTTTTGATCTTAGTCACTTTTACAAGGTATCGCCTCTCCCTCCTTCTGTAATGCAAAATTGAAGAAGATCTCCATAATAATTGAATTTTACTTGAAAAGTAAATTTGATGTTGGTGCCTATTTGCAAAATCTCTGCTGCTGACGTAATACTTTTAACTAGTTGTGTAACAAGTATTATTCATTGTTATCAAAATACAAACCTTAATCTTCATCGATTTTTTTTCCTTTTTTTTTCTTCCTCGATCCAAGTTGAACTTCATATAATTTGTTGATAATGTTGTTTTTTCAAGTTTAGTTGACTCTTATAGAAGGGTTATTAGTTGGGATGCAGATATTATGCAAATGTAGGATTGGTTCTCCTCACAAAATACCTTTTTGGAAGGCACATTTTCCATAATTTATGTTGGATTGGTTCTGTATCATACATCTTTTAATAGGAATATCGCTATAATTTATAATGATTTGATTTTGTGCTTCCTTGTACATTCTTCGAGAATTTTGGAGCACACTCCCGTGACGAGATATCAAGAAGAAAATAACATTAATTTTTTCACATTATTATAAATATTTATAGTATATATATATATATATATTTTAAATTTGGCTGATAAGGGAAAATGATATATTTCCAACCAAAAATAGATCAACCTAGGATAGCAAAATCTTCTCTCAAATTGCCTACCCTATCTCCCTTTAACCGTACTATTATAATAAACAAAATGGGGTGCCCGTCTAAACACTTAAGAATGCTTGGAATTGTTTTTGTTGTTTCCATTTTGAACATAACAAAATTGGGTGCCCAATTGAATGACTAAGAATGCTTGGAATTGTTTTTGTTGCTTTCTATTTAACATATTTGGGATTTGCTATAAGACATGGAAGAATTTAAAATACTTGTTACTACCTGAAAATGCATGTCCAATTTACATTTCAGAGATATGGCTCCATCATATACGAATTTTGGAGAATCTACCATGAACTTTAGGTTATTTTTGGTTATGGTACCATTAATATTATGTAGTCTACTAGGATCCTGGGAGTTAAACAATTATTTTATCGACACTCTTCTCATCAATTTAGTTGTACTTATGATTTGGTTATTGATCATGTGGATCCAGATATCCACTTGAAAATTTGTATTGGATATGCTGCAAGATTTTTTATGATTGTAACAATCTTTTGGATACACATGTTATCCATGTTTTCAGGCGTGGTGTTGGGCCAAGAAAAGTGCACAAGGAAGAATATGAAGCGCAAGTGTGAAAAAGGAAAAGAAGGTGCACGATGGGAGAGATTGATGGTCAAATTTGTCTACCTAACTACTAGTGTGTCAGGTATTAGGGAAATCTCAAGCTGTTTGATTGGTGGTATGGAAAAAGGAAAATAAGAAGGGGGAAACTGATATATAAATGTATTTTACTCATAGTAGATGGCCATGATAAACGTATTTTACTCACAGGATGGAAAGAGTCAATCAAGATTATAATGCTTGTTATATTATAATTATATAAATATATTTTACTTATATGTTTGTTTTTCTTTTAATTATTGGTTGTAATTACAAATACTTAATTGGAAGACCTAGCCTAACATACCTTATATTTGATGAATTATTACTAGAGGCTTGCATGATCTAAGAAGATGTTGGAAGGCACATCTAAGAAGAGAAAATGGAGTTGGAATTAAGGCATTTCTAAACACGGCGATGAGATTGGTGTCGGTGGACAGAAAATTGAAACTGTCAAGTATTGGTATTGAGCTTCACGTTGAGTCTCCACTGCCTCTAGAATGGAAACAATGTTTAGACCTTCAGGTTTGTTTCCTTCTATTTTTTTTCTTGATTACATATTGCGTTCTTTTATTTACCGTTTTTTTCATTGTTGTTGTCACTAAATTCACGTTCAGTTTTGTTTCCTTCAGGTTTGAAGGTACCGCCATTCCTATACATTTACCGTCAGCCAGGATTGATGATCATCGGGCCTACAAAATGGATCGTCCTCAAGGGAACTTTACTTTGACTCAACTCCCAACAATGACTCAGGTGTCTTTTAACATGGTGATGAGATTGGCATCGATGGACAAAAATTGAAACTGTCAAGTATTGGTATTGAGATTCACGTTGGGTCTCCGCTGCCTCCAGAATAGCAACAATGTTTAGACCTTCATGTTTGTTTCCTTCTTTCTTTATTACATATTGTGTTTTTATTTTATTCATGGTTTTTTTCATTGAATTCACCTTCAGGTTTGTTTCCTTCAGGTTTGTAGAGACCACCATTCCTATAAATTTGTCGTAAGCCAGGATTGATGATCATCAGTAATGTAAAATGGATCGTCCTCAAGGCCACTTTACTTTGCATCAACTGCCAACAACTACTCAAGTATGTTTTAATAAGTATTCACTTGATGGCATGTTTCATTTTTCCAAAAATTCTACAAGCAAGGTCATTAATTATCTCTTTTTCTTGTATTTGCAGGAAGTCCATGCTGCACTTTCCTTGTAGGAGAATTAAAGCATACCCGATCTCATTCTAGCAAGAGTTCATATGGTCAACTCTTGTACCATTTGATAAATACTTTTACCAGCCACATCACTGACATGATCATAGTTAGATATGGAAGCAACAATGGTCAGATATGGAAGCAACAACAGAAGGAAGAACTTGCAGCTGTAAGGAAGAACTTGTCTGATCTCTTTGATGAAAATAGGGGAGAGATAATTGTGGTGGACTGTGCACAGTGTCACTTGTTTATGATGTTTTAGAAGGATTTTCCTTCATGCCCCACCTGCAAGTATGTGTGTCCAATTGACCTCAATTTGGAATTTAAAAAAAAGAATATTATGCCACCCAGGTAGACACTTAGTTTTCTTGATTATGATCATGCCACTATACATGACACAAAGTAACAACAAATAAATGTTTTTGGAACTCTGTAGATTCAAAACTTATGTTGTTTAATGACGAAAAATTGTATAGAATTTTACCTTTTGTGTAGCGGGCTCAAGCTGGGAATAATAGGGGACTGGTGCAATCAAATATGTTTAGTTTATCATTGCAGTTATCTATTGTATAAGATGGTTTTCTTTACAAATATATTCCAACACATTATTATTGCACATGGCCTTATACTATAGTTGGAGAGCCACTACAAAATATGTTGATCCTCTCAGCATTCCTTAAAGGTGGAAATGCTAGTAAGCTCTCTTGAACTTCATGTAACAACATCATTTCTTGAAAAGCTTCACAGCCCGTGTGTTTGCAACTTTGTGAAATAGACTCATTGAACTAGTTTGTTTTTTCGGATTATGTTAGACTGAAAACTAAAAGCTCGGCCGACAAATTCAATCTGATGAGATGAGTCTTATAAAGGCTATTGAATTCATTCGCTTGATCACTGTAATATTTTTTTCACCGTTGATCTCATCAAATCACCTCTTGATCGTGCTCATGCTATCGGGTTGGAACAATCGGGTTTTTCGCTAACTGATTCGACTATCAAAATTGATTTTATAAACAACACCATTTACTTTTAATAAAAATCTATTCGTTTAAGCATCAAGAGTCCATGTTATTAAATGAATCATATAGGGAAGAATATTTAATACATAAATTTCATAATGTTTTTAATCAAATGAAGCTGGTAGTCAAATTAAATTAAATAACATTATCATGCTTGCAGGTGTCAGGTTCCAGTTTTGGCAATTGTGATGAGTTCATGAGTTTTGAAACCAATAATATTAAATGATACAATCTGTCGAAAGGAAAATGCTTTTTTTAAATGAAAATTCAGACTTCGTAAAAAGCAATGTTTTCCCAAATCTGAATCCTTCAGCTTGCCTTCAATATTATATATATATATTAAAGATGAAACATTGTTTGGGAAACTTTTATTCTTGATTATGGGGCCTAACCTGGTGGGGACATCAAGTGAGGCCTCTACATAGCCACTCGAGGATTTGACCTGGTGGGGACATCAAGTGAGGACTCTACATAGCCATCTGAGGATTTGACCTTGAGACCTCCTGCTAGCGAAAAAAACTCTCAACCACTTGAGCTAACCCATCGGGATTTCCAATCTTTAATATATAATTCTTAAGGATTTAGATTAATTTTTTTATCAAATAAATCGTTTAAGTAATTTTTTTTTATGCAAAACACCAACATAATCAATTAAGCATTATGACCAAAACATTGATAAAAATGTCTAAAGTAAAATTTAGCCTTAGTCAACCCAAGTTAGCATAAGAACCCATTGTCACTAACTCTATTTTTAAAAAATTCATCATAAGTCTTTGATTAGATCATATCAATTATCGTTGATCTTAAATCCTTTTACGTTTTCAGTGAGTATGACACTGCTCTTCAACTTTTTCATGTCTTATCTCAGATTTGATCACATATCTAAAGTATGGGATTAAGGTAATGAAAAACTATTATTTGATCAATTCAATCAAGGTGAATACAATAAGTACCATGAGCATGAAAGGCTCATCAAATTTAAAAAAGCAATCAATAATTAGAATAAGGAAGCCATTAATCAAAAGAGAATCTTAAACTTAGTCTTATGTAAACACCAAGGATTTAGAGCATAAAAGATATTCAAAACAACAATCATGACTCAGATAAAGATCAATGACCAAAGCATGACAATTGCACAATAAGAATCCAAGTTCAAGCATCATAAATTATCTTGAGAATATACCAAATGTATATAAAAAATCAAACTAGTATCGAAGATCATAAACCAAGCTAAGATCTTCGAATCAAATATATGGACCATCATAAAAGTAGTAAACACTCAATCAATAATGAAGAACTAATTGCAATAAATATCAGAAGATAGCAATTGTTTAACCATAGGACCCCAAGCCAGCATTAGAAACCAAAATTAAGACATGATAATAAAAGCAAGCAAAAGTTTCAAAATTTAATGGGGGGTTTATTTTCACTCAAAAATGGTGACACAAGTGAAGAACCATTTATCTTTGTCTTTTAAAAGATACTTCAAATATTAACATGCATTAGAGTGTTTAATATAAAATCCTCAAACAGCATAGCTTCTCCTCTTATCATGGGTCCAACGCCAAAAGCTCTTTTTCTTGAAGATAAGAACAATTAATAACAATACCAAGGTAACTTTCTGACCATTTTCTATAATCCAAAGTACGAGGGTCATTTATCCAAGACATTATGACGATGTGTGGTCAACACCTCTTGATGGTTTTCCACTACCATCTTGACACACACTGAAGACAATATAAATCGATGTCATTCAAAAAAATTATATATATATATATTTTTCTCATAAAAAATTGTCGGTTTATGATATAGAAATAGACCAGGGAAATTTTAAAGATCCATATTTATTTAAGTGTATAAAGCTTGGCAGATCTTACCAATTCTTAAAATGTCAACTATAAAATATTTGGCATTATTTTTCTAAAAATATTTCAATTTCTAAGGATTTTATATAGTTTATATAATAATCTGATGACTTTTAGAGTGAAAAATTTTTACCCATCAAATTGGGCGAAGCAGAGAAATCCCAATAAATAGCGGGAATGACAACTAGACGTCATTAAATCCTGGATACCCAAAAATATATAGGCAGTTATGAAAGCGAAGCGTCATTTAATTCGACGAGTCCGAGGAGAATGGCGACGTGATTTTTGGTCCCATTAGTCATCTTCGCCATAACTGCGATAACTGTCCTATCAGGTATAACTCAAAACTCGAGTAGGTGAATTGATGTGGAATGCGTCGAACAAGAAGCCCATGTGATTGACAAGACGTCGATCTAACACCGAATAATTGCATGCAGGATAGGCGCATCCCTATAAATATGAGGCTTGATCGACAAGAATTCTTTTACGTGCACAAAGAGAAGAAGAGAGAACCTAAAATGTGAGTGAGAGAGCCGAAGCTAATGGTTATTGAGATTTCCAGCACCAGCGAGAAACCATAAGTTACCATTGCTTCGTCATGCCTGATTCTTGAAGAGATTACATTGTCGGAGGTACAACAACAAGAACAAGAACCAGAAACAATGGCATGACCAAGAAAATAGACAATGACTACGACTGGTTCGGCCCCTGTTCCAGCCTCTAGTTCAGGACATGTGCCGAACCCTGTTCAGAATCTAGTGGTGAATCCTGCAGTTGCAGGTTGACGACCGTTCGTGCCGCAGACAGAGGTTCCGGAATCATCATGGAGAAATATATCAAAGAAATGCAAGGCTAAGGCCATTGCGGATATGCCTGCTGAGGACATGCCTGGGGAGGAGGCACCAGAGTCTCCACCACGCAAAGACGCGGGCACCACCATTGAAGAGAAGAACCTATTACCACAGAAGCCGAACGGGTTACAGGGCTCCTTCAGCATGTATAGCAGAAGCTCCAACAAATAACTTAGGAGCTGGAAGAGGTACCATCGAAACATATCAGTTTCGACCATGTGGAACAACTGGAAAATAAAGCGGAGGAGGTCACAGAAGAAATTTCCCAGATTCAAGAAATTGTGAAGGAGTTTCATGACAAGGTTGGTTCCATGGCGCAACCTGCGCCAGAGACATGAGTTTTGCAGAAACTTGAATTTTGTAGAGAAATCAATTTTTCTTAGTGGCTCGGGACAAGCCACATGTGAGCGTTGGGGTCCTGTTGGGCCAGGAAAAGTGCACAAGGAAGAATATGAAGCGCAAGCGCAACAGAGGAAAAGAAGGCATGCGACGGGAGAGAAGCTAGTAAAGGATGGAAAGCAAGCGTCGAGGAGAGAAAGTTATGAAGCAGATCGATGCGACGAAGGAAAAATCATATATAAAGAGGTAGGTCGAGGAGTTAAGGCTGGACATGTACAGGTCAAGAAGGACGACAGAAATCAGAGTCAGTGGAATACTAAAGGACAGTTTTGCGGCTAGTTATGACCTGTACAAGCAGGTTGAAAGATGGTTTCTACGGCTAGTTATGGTTGTGGTTAATGTAATGCAGAAATTTGTGGCTAGGGATGGTCCATCATCAATGTAATAGAAGATATTTTGTAGCTACTTATGAATGTAATAACTAAGCTTTACTCAGTTGACCTGTGCGGTCTTGTAAACACTATAAGTAGGAGGAACCCACTCTATATAAGGGTTAGCTTCAAGAAATATTTTCAAATTAGCTTTTAGTTAGCTTCAGAAGGATTGTAGTAGTTTATTGCTTACTTAGAGAGAAGTCTTCTAGTAGAGGGTTGTTGAGCCGCGGATTTGCAGTTGAGTGCGCATACCGTTTTGTAGGAGTTGATATGCACCTGAGTGCACAGACTGTAAAGTAGAAGAGTCGATCCAGGCTGTGTGTGGATCAGTAGGAGTAGATAGGATAATAACAAGAGAGAATGAGAGCAAGAATAGTTTGAGCCAAAATACATATCATAAAATATTTTGTAAGTTGCAGACTCCAAGGTGCTACCTATATTTCTCATGCCAGATGAAGAGCACCTTGGTGGTTTTTCCCAGAGGGGTTTCCACATTATTACCTATGTTAATGAATGATTGAATGTTTAATTATCTTTCATCATTTATGGTTATTGTTTGAATGAATGTGGCAGTACCGATAAGCAGTGAATGAATGGATATCTAGGCATTACCGAACATTGTGTATTAATTCCTATTTAAAAACTGTTAAGTCATGGTATAAGTTGCATCATAGTCATTTACTTTAAAGGAATCAGCTATGTCGCACTATTGCACCAGCTGTTAAGTTGTCAAGGAAAAGGTTGTGTCGCATGCTGGTTGTGGTACACTGTTGCGCCTCTGTCGTGTAGCAAAATACTCCATCCTTCCATCTCTGTTGAGAGGCTTGGTCGCACGCCAAGGGATTTTTATCCCTATCCAACTGCGGAAACATGGTTCTAGCAGTTACACATTAAGATATCTTGAGTGCGACTGTGCCTACCTCGCAGGGGTTGTCGACCAAGCTTGCTCTGTCGGGCCGATGTCTTTGGGTGTTTTGCTGGTTTTGTGTTGTTGTTGAACCTGGGTCGTGTGAGTGAGGAAAGTTAGGCCAATACCTGGGAAAGGTTATCCTAAGTTCTGAATATCATATTTTCTTAATCATTTTTGCACGAGTCGAATTCTCTAATGCCCTATGGTATTATAACATGTCTCTAGTGGATTATGGGCCTATTTGTTCAATGGGATTCTCTCCTATTTAAGTGTTCCCTTCCAACCTTCCCTATGTTTACAAGGATATGAAACCTTGCGATGAGTCTTCTTCCAACGAGATATCCACTGATGAACTTTCTTTAGGTGTGTTGTCTAGCGATGAACTCTCTCTAGATGTGCGCATAGTGATGGGCCCTTTCTAGATCATTTGCCATTCCTCTACAACCATTATTGGAAATTTCATGGCCACAGTCAGTCGGGGTTTGGAAATTTCCTGGCCACCTTAGACACTCTTTTTCTGTAAGGCCACTCTCATGGACATAGTATAGGTCAAAAAAAAATATACAATATGTTTCATACGCGCTGCTTCATAGCTTAAGTGCACAAATTTTTAATATATGAAGAGGCTGCACAACCAAAAATTTGAATTGATTGTTGAACCACTATTCTTTAATGCGATAGATGTGATGGTGGATAGTTGGTCTATTTGGCCTTTCAATTTGTCATATTCGTTCAGTTCTTAAGACTCTTAAAGGCCTCAACCTTGGTGTTGGTTTATTGTGAAATTGATTTCCTTATTCCCAAGGAACTTGAAGTTTCTAGGATGAAGGAACATCATGAAAAATTCAATAGTTTGATCTCAGAGCCATGCACAGGAGTATACCTTGCATAGAATTAGGTCACGGATGACTTGACTTTGATTTTTGCCAAAATTATGAAATTGGCACCTCCAAGTTCGACGCAATTATTCATACTGAATTTGTATAGCTACTTGGTAAATTCTCTTCCCTTAGAGAGAGGGTTGGGAGTTTTCATATGTATCACAGAACAAGGATATCTAGGATGAAAGAACATCCTTGAAACTTCAATTTTTTGTTTGTTGAAGACTTGCACATGATTATACCTTGCACAATAGTATATCTTGCACATGAGTATACATTGTACATGTATTTGGTAAAATATCATCCCTTTGATAGAGGGTTTGAAGTTTTTTTTCTTCTCATATCTAAGAATAAAGTATTAACTTCCAATTTCTCGATTTGTCTTTGAATCAGGACTAAAAAATGGAAAACAAATGTAACCAGAGATTCAAACAAGGATGTTGTGTAAGGTCTTGTTTCTATTGTTGAACAACACGGTTATCAGATCTTGTATATTGATAGTTTGCTAGGGTTTTGTTTATAATTATGTTTTCTAGAAATTATTTTGGTAATGATTGTGTGTGTGTTATGAGAAAGCATGGTAGTTCTTTGGCTGTGATGAGAAAACATGGAAGGATTGAGGAGATGAATAGCCATGTGAAATCCATTGATTGAAACCATCTTTTGGAGGATGGTTTGGAAGGATTTTATGGAGAATACAAAATCGAGATCAATCCAAGCTTCTCTGTGGGGACACATTTCATCACCAATAACCAAATCAAAGGAATTGATTTTGCAACTGTTCATTCCTATCCTGACATTTGGTAAGTCTCTATATTTTGAACCCATATTTATACTGTATTGGAGTGATTAAAAGTTTGAGAATGGCATGTTTTTACAAATTTAGATCTGTTTTATAGACTTTTATGTAGAATTGAGATTTTTGGTCCAACATGAGGACTTGATTGAGTTAACTCTAGTCCCGCATTGATTCATGTAATATTACATGCAACCATCTCATTATTATAACAAAAAGTGTGCCTTAGTTGATGATGATGTAGAGCTTGTACTGATATATTGAGATGTGATTTGAACTTTAAAGGCTTTCTGGATCAAACGATGAGGCCTAGATTTCATTTTTGCATAGCTGGATAGAGATCCATTTGGAAGATGGAAGCATAATATAGAAGAAACCAATTTTGTTTGTAGAGTTTGGGAAACCTTACAAAGACCCTATATTTGTCTTGGGTGAGAGAAACAATTTACTTGATAAGGTATATAGACACGTATATGCTTCTACTAGTAGGGGAGGAGCAAGTGGAGGAGCCATGTTTTGGAAGTTGATGGTAGAAGGAATGAGCTTATATAGAGATGGGTATGAGATTGTCTTGTCTCAGAATCCATCCACAATAGCTCTAGTTTCTAGTCAGTCTCATAACTTGGTTGAGCTTACTCATTTATTTACAAAGATGTATGAGTATAGGAGGAGGCATGCCCATGCACATCGCACATGAAAACCATCAAAAGATGAGATTGATGGTCAAATTTGTCTACCTAACTACTAGTGTGTCAGGTATTAGGGAAATCTCAAGCTATTTGATTGGTGGTATGCAAAAAGGAAAATAAGAAGGGGGGAACTAATACATAAATGTATTTTATTCATAGTAGATGGCCATGGTAAATGTGTTTTACTCACAGAGTGGAAAGAGTCAATCAAGATTATAATGTTTGTTATATTATAATTATATAAATATATTTTACTTGTATGTTTGTTTTTCTTTTAATTATTGGTTGTAATTACAAATACTTAATTGGAAGAGCTAGCATAACGTACCTTATATTTGATGAGTTATTACTAGAGGCTTGTAGGATCTAAGAAGATGTTTGAAGACGTATCTAAGAAGAGAAAATGGAGTTGGAATTAAGGAGTTTCTAAACACGGTGATGAGATTGGTGTCAGTGGACAGAAAATTGAAATTTTCAAGTATTGGTATTGAGCTTCACGTTGAGTTTCCACTGCCTCCAGAATGATGACAATGTTTATACCTTCAGGTTTCTTTCCTTCTATTTTTTTCTTGATTACATATTGTGTTCTTATTTTATTTATGTTTTTTTTAGTTGTTGTTGTCATTGAATTCACCTTCAGGTTTCCAGATACCTCCATCCCTATAAATTTGTCGTCAGCCAGGATTGATGATCATCAGGCCTCCAAAATGGATCGTCCTCAAGGGAACTTTACTTTGCCTCAACTGCCAATAATGGCTTGGGTCTGTTTTAACATGGTGATGAGATTGGTGTCAGTGGACAGAAATTGAAATTGTCAAGTATTGGTATTGAGCTTCACATTGAGTCTCCACTACCTCCAGAATGGCAACAATGTTTAGACCTTCATGTTTGTTTCCTTCTATTTTTTTCTTTATTACATATTGTGTTTTTCTTTTATTCATGGCTTTTTTCGTTGTTGTTGTCATTGAATTCACCTTCAGGTTTGTAGAGACCACCATTCCTATAAATGTTTCATAAGCCAGGATTGATGATCATCAATCCTGCAAAATGGATCGTCCTCAAGGCGACTTTACTTTTCCTCAACTGCCAACAACTACTCAAGTATGTTTTAACAAGTATTCACTTGCTGGCATGTTTCGTTTTTCCAAAAATTCTACAAGCAAGGTCATTAATTATCTCGTTTTCCCGAATTTGTAGGAAGTCCATGCTGCACTTTACTTGCAAGAGAATTAAAGCATACATGATCTCATTCTAGCAAGAGTTCATATGGTCAACTATTGTACCATTCGATAAATACTATTATCAGACACATCACTGGCATGATCATAGTTAGATATGGTAGCAACAACAAAAGGAAGAACTTGCAGCGGGAAGGAAGAACTTATCTGATCTCTTTGATGAAAATAGGGGAGAGATGATAGTGGTGGCCTGTGCACAGTGTCACTTGTTTATGATGTTTTAGAAGGATTTTCCTTCATGCCCCACCTGCAAGTATGTGTGTCCAATTGACCTCAATTTGGAATTTAAAAAAAAAATATTATGCCACCCAGGTAGACACTCAGTTTTCTTGATTATGATCATGCCACTGTACATGACACAAATTAACAATGAATAAATGTGTTTTAGAACTTTGTAGATTTGAAACTTATGTTGTTTATGGCAAAAAATTGTATAGAATTTTACCTTTTGTGTAGCGGGCTTAAGCTCGTAAGAATAGGAGGACTGGTGCAATCAACTATGTTTAGTTTATCATTGCAGTTATCTATTGTATAAGATGGTTTCTTTACAAATATATTCCAACACATTTATTATTGCACATGGCCTTATACTATAGTTGGAGAGCCACTGTAAAATATGTTGATCCTCTCCGCGTTCCTTTGCACCTCCTGGTGCAAATGCTAGTAAGATCTCTTCAACTTCACATAACAACATCATTTCTTGAAGAGATTCACAACCCGTGTGTTTGCAACTTTGTGAAATAGACTCATTGAACTAGTTTGGTTTTATCGGATTAAGTGAGACTGAAAACTAAAAGCTCGTCCGACAAAGTCAATCCGATGAGACGAGTCTTATAAAGGATATTGAATTCATTCGCTTGATCACTTTAATAGTTATTTTCACCGTTGATCTCATTGGATCACCTCTTGATTGTGCTCCTGCTATTGGGTTGGAACAATCGGGTTTTTTCGCTAACTGATTTATGCCATCGGACCGAGAGTGATCCGGTTCACATGAATTAAGCTATTCTTACCATCCGATATCTTTCAGTTATTATTATCATCCAATATCTTTCTTAGGCACAAAATTCAATGTATTTAAAACTTGATTGAACTGTCTCTCCAAAGAAAATTAGGCTATCAAAAATGATTTTATAAAGAACATGATTTACTTGTAATAAAAATCTATTCGTTTAAGCATCAAGAGTCCATGTTATTAAAGGCATCATATAGGGAAGAATATTTAATGCATAGATTTCATAATGTTTTTAATCAAATGAAGCTCGTGGTCAAATTAAATTAAATAACATTATCATGCTTCCAGGTGTCAAGTTCCAATTTTGGCAATTGTGATGAGTGCATGATTTTTGAAACCAATAATATAAAATGATACAATTTCTCGAAAGACAAATGCTTTGTTTAAACGAAAATTCAGACTTCGTAAAAAGCAATGTTTGGTGGGGACATCGAGTGAGGCCCCTGCATAGCCACCCAAGGATTTGACTATGAGACCTTTTGCTAGTGTAAACAACTCTCAACCACTTGAGCTAACCCATCAGACTTTCCAATATTTAATAAATAAATCTGAAGGAGTTAAATTAATTTTTTTATCAAATTAATTATTTAAGTAAATTATTTTTTATGCAAAACACCAACGTAATCAAATAAGCATCATGACCAAAACATTGATAAAAATGTCTAAACTCAAATTTAGCCTTTGTAAACCCAAGTTAGCATAAAATCCCATCGTCACTAACTCTATTTTTTAGAAATTCATCATAAGTCTTTGATTGGATCATATCAATTATCCTCGATCTTAAATCCTTTTATGTTTTCAGTGAGTATGACATTGCTCTTCAACTTTTTTATGTCTTATCTCAGATCTGATCACATATCTAAAGTATGAGATTAAGGTAATGCAAAACTATCATTTAATTAATTCAATCAAGGTCAATATAATAAGTACCATGAGCATGAAAGGATCATTAGATGTCAAAAAGCAATCAACAATTAGAATAAGGAAGCCATTAATCAAAATAGAATCTTAAACTTAGTCTTATGTAAACACCAAGTATTTAGAGCATAAAATATATTCAAAACAACAATCAAGACTCAGATAAGGATCAATGACCAAAGCATGACAATTACACAATAAGAATCCAAGTTCAATCATCATAAATCATCTTGAGGGCATACCAAATGTCTATAAAGAATCAAACTAGCATCGAAGATCATAAACCAAGCTAAGATATTTGGATCAAAGTAGTCAACACTCAATCAGTAATGAAAAACTAATATGGACCATCATAAAAGTAGTCAACACTCAATCAGTAAAGAAGAACTAAGATATATGGACCATCATAAAAGTAGTCAACATTCAATCAGTAATGAGGAACTAATTGCAATAATTATCGGAAGATAGCAATTTTTTAACCATAGGACCCAAGCGAGGATTAGAAACCAAAATTAAGACATGATGAGAAAAGAAAGTAGAAGTTTCAAAGTTTAATTTGGGGGGTTTATTTTCAGTAAAAAATGGTGACACACGTGAAGAACCATTTATCTTTGTCTTTTAAAATATACTTCAAATATTAACATGCATTAGAGTGTTTAATATAAAATCGTAAAACAAGATAGCTTCTCCTCTTATCATGGGTCCAACACCAAAAGCTCTTTTTCTTAAAGATACAAACAATTAATAACAATCTCAAGGTAACCTTCTAACCATTTTCTATAATCCAAAGTACGAGGTTCATTTATCCACGATTAGGCTTACATATGCTTTGCTCATGCATGACCCCATAGAGATATAACTTTTTTCCCAGAAATAAAAAAGCATGTCCTTGATATTCATTTGAATCAAAGGGCATCTGCTGAGCCCGCCCATGTAATGGGCTACAATAAAAGAGGAGTACAATAATGTGGCATACCGCCAAACATCCCGAGGAGACGCAACTCAACAAGTGCTGCGGGGGAGGGCCCAGTGCTAATCTAATATGACAAATAATACCCATCAGTCAGTTCTATCAGGCCATCACATATCTACCGTGTACAAAATGAGCAATGATCAGCAGTCTAAAGGAGCCAGCTCCATACATATAAGAAAGGGTGCAAAAAATGAAATGGGAAGCAAGCTCCCGTACCAACTCAAAAGAGTTTAAAATTGTCATGAGAGGTCAAAAGACCATCAAAAAATTCAGAGTATGTGCCAAATCCCGGAGCCAAAGCAAGAGCAACTTTAGAGAGACGGTTAGCTTGCTGATTATGTTCACGGTAGATATGGACGAATGACAGTGCTAGAAAGTGTGTGCAAAGCTTTCTAGTCTCCCTACACCAGCAATGTAGCTCAGGTGGAGAAAGGGTAGACTTACCCTTTGCCTAGTTGATGATGATTGAGGAGTCACCAAAATCCTGGAGTGAGGGAATCCCCATCATTTGGGTGGTAAGCAGAAGGGACCAAATCCCAACCAGTTCTGCTTTTGTATTGGTGCACAGACCTATCCCCACAACAAACTTGAAGGAATGTGACTCATTCAGGTGCAAGCTGAAGCCAATGCCTCCAATTTTTTTTGCTGATGCTCCATCAAAAAAACCACAAGGATAATCAAGTTTTGGGCCAGGTCCCAGAACTCTTGGTTTTTTTCCCTTTTTCTACTGAAGGGAAATACATCTGAGAGAAGTAAACCACCCGCTGAATCATACTTAGCACATACAGCTTTTGCCCTTCAAATAAACAATAATTCCTCGCATTCCATAATACCCACATAGTGTGGAAGGGAAGGAAATAGTAGATGGAGTGCTTTGAAAATCGAGCAATCCAGTTCTCCAAAAACTCCATCAGATTATCAGACTGAGTGTAAGCTGCAATGTGACGCTAATCACTCAGGTAAGTGAGCAAGTTTTTCCAAATCGAGCAGTGAACAAATAAATGTTGTGCACTGTCAACATTTGCACAATAGAGAGCACATATAGAAGGCCCGATCCAACCCCTCTTCTGAAGGCCCCCATAGAGATACAACTTTAGTAAGACATTATGACGATGCATGGCCAACACCTCTTGATGGTTCTCCACTACCATCTTGATGCACACTGAAGACAATATAACTCGATGCCATTCATAAAAATTATATATATATTTTTCCCATAAAAGCTAAACTTGTCGATTTATGACATAGAAATAGACCAGGGGAAATTTTAAGGATCTATACTTATTTAAAAGTGTATAAAGCTTGCCAGATCTTACCAATTCTTAAAATGCCAACTATAAAATATTTGGCATTAATTTTCTAAAAATATTTCAATTTCTAAGGATTTTATAAAGTTTATATAATAATCTGATGACTTTTAGAGTGGAAAAATTTTACCCATCAAATTGGGCGAAACAAGGCCTCAAAAAAACAAATTGGCAAATCTTTTATTTGAAAAAAATATGAAAAAACAACCCATGGGCTAAATTTCACCCCTAAAATTTTCCTTTAATAGACAAAACCATGCATGTGGTAGTAAAAAGAACCAACTAAAAGCCAAAAAAACATAAATTTTTATTATAAAAAATGTATGGTGCTCCAAATATTTCCAAACACACAGGTGTGCCAACACAATACACACATCTATGTGCATAAGTTAAAAAACACCAAAGACGAATACAATATAACTCAATGCAACTTCTATATATATATATATATATATATATATATCCATTTAAGTTAGTTGTGCATGATGAGGAAACAAATGCACTAGTGTGTTTGAAACTAAAAAGCACCGAACAATAGCCAAAGAACAAAAGTTTTTTATTATAAAAAACTAATTGTGCTCCACATCTATCTAGGTGCATTGGCGCATCAACACAACGAACACACAAATTCACATTAGTACAAAAGCATCGGTGCTAAAGACAACATAGCTCGATGCAATTTTATAAAAATATATATTTTTCTCTCGTCAAAATTGGCGGTGCATGATGAGGAAACAAATGCACTACTGTGTGTGAAACTAAAAAGAACCGACCACAAGCCAAAAAAACATAAAATTTTATTATAAAAAATGTACAATGCTCCATCTTTATCTAGACGCACCAATGCACCAACACAATGCATGCACCAATCTGCATCACTAAAAAAGCACTGGTGCCGAAGACAACATAACTCGATGCAATTTCAAAATATATATATATATATATTTTGTTCCTGTCAAAATTGGCAGTGTGTGATGAGGAAACAAACACATTAGTGCATATGAAATTAATAAGCATTGACCAAAAGCCAAACAAACATAAATAGGTCGATGGAATATTTTATAAATATATTTGATTTATTTTCCTGGAAAACCTTGTCCAATTTGTGTAAATGATACAAAAGCATCAATGCATTCAATGTTACAACGTGCCACCCTGGAAAAACCTATTTTTAATTTACCCATTAAGGCTCGCTAGTTCATTATATATACTAGCATTTGCACCAAGAGGTGCAAAAAACGCCGAGAAGGTAAAAATATTCTGTCTTTTCGCAAGCCAACCTTTGTGACTTACCTTGGGAGACTGCATATTAATAGTGAGTTTTGAAATTTAAGGTAAAGAAATTTATATCTGTTGTGTTTTGGTGTTTTTATTTTCGATTATAAATTTTGCAATAAATAACAAAAATTAACTGACAACAACTTAAAATTAACGCGTACAATGAGTATGCCGAATATTTGCAAATAATAATAAATTTCAAGCTCCCGCAACCCGCAACCTGAAAATTGTGGGATGTGGGTTTCAGGAAAGATTAGAGGGATGACACATAATACTTACAAAAATTATCCCGCATCCCGCAACCCACATCCTGAATTTTGTGGTTGTGGTTGCGGTATGCATGTTTTGGGAAAGATTGAATACAACTTCATTTATTTTTTCTTCCCATATCCCGCATCGCGAATTCTGCATCTCGATTTCCGCAACATAGAACCAGGAAATTCCGGGATGCGGGTTTCAGGAAAGATTAGCGTGATGACACATAATAATTACAAAAATTCTCTCGAATCTCGTAACTGCAAATTTCGGGATGCGGGTTGTGCGATGGAAATTCGTGCAAATAATAAATATCAAGCTCCCACAACCTGGATTGCGGGATGTGGGATTCAGGATGCGGAATGAAATAATATTTGCAATATCTCGTTATGAAACCGCATCTTGCCAGGTTTAACCTCGACCGACCATTTGTTTTAATCCTGCTTTCCTAATTTGACCTGTGCAATATATATATATGTTGGTCTTTTACAATTTCTTTACCAATTTTTTACTGTTGCGAATTACTGCGTTGCGTGAATTTTACGAGGCAACTTCATTACAGTCTAGTTCGATTACAGGTTAGTATCTTGGTCATTTCTTCATTCAATTTATTACAGTAGTCAATCCTGAATTAGTTTTAATTTTTGCTTCCCGTTGTTTTTTATTTTACACAGAGTTTTTCCAATTTGCAACAATGGCAAGATCTACTCGTTGCAAAAACTTGCAAAAGGATATGTTAACCAAGGATCCAAACTTTGGTATTTTCTCAGATACCTATGGCATAATCACTGAAACCTACCGAATTGAATGGACTAGGGTTTATGAAATTTTTGATAATGACAAATTTTTTGATATTCAAGACAACCAGTTGGGTTACAAAAGAATCAGTGATTCTGGAATCCATTCTGTTGTTGCTAGACCTACTATCCTCCCCTACAATGATGCGGTAAAATGGATAGTAGAACATGCGGACCTGAAAGACCGTTCTTTGAACGATAGTAGAGGGTTAGAGATAGCCAATTTCCGTCCTGAGGTATTTACGAAGGCTTATGCCCTTAAACCAGTAAGACAACCCCTTAATGCAAAGTTTGCAAAAGCCTCCAAAAGCAGTTTCAATTTCAAAGAAATGTTAAAATCGTGGATGCACCAATCTAGTAAATTCTTGAAGAGGTCTAATGACCTTTACCTTGTTACCTGGTTCAAAGAACCCTATTCCTTATTGGCAACTATGTTATGCAGATTGTATGGCCTTCCTAATTGTTCTGTTTTCAAGTCTGAATGGGATCCAATAGCTCATCATGTTTAAGCAACCGATGATTCTTTTTCGTGGGCATCGATGTTGTCTCTAGAACTCAAAATTTATATCCAAGACTACCAGAAGGCCACTGCTATAAAGAAACCCAATTTCTTCTTTTCAGCCTTCATTTATTATATATTGTGTGCTGACTTCGAATATCCCAATTTGGGATGGAAGTGAAGTTTTCCGCACCCCCCCGGTGCCCATTTATTATCCAGAACCGTGGGATACTAACTATGCACCCAGGTTCTATGATATATGTCAACACTTCCTTGGAACCATCTATTTTTCAATATTCAAGAAGGAAGCTCCTGCATTTTCACCTAAAGCCACATATTTGATTGGTACAATGGGTGACTAGTATGTTGGTGAGTATTTTTCGTACATCAGAATTTGGGGTAGCAACACTGTTCATATGCTACCCAGAATTTTCCCTGATAGGTTGGTTCTAGAAGAAGTGGCTTTCCAAACTGCCAATGATGGGGTTTACAGGAAGCTAATTGGCCCTAAGAAAAAAACTTGGCCCAAATTCCCTTTGAACCTTGGATCGTTGGTTATCCCATCTTCAACCTGGCCTGCAGTATTGGGTGAACATATACAGTCCTTGAAGCTTGGTTTTGCTAGCAAGAGAAAACACGATCCCAAAGGATGCTTCGATGCCCACTTTAAGCAGTACCATATCAAAATTAATTATATGCATGAGGAAATTCCTGATGATTCCATTTACAAGGGTGTTAGTACATTTTTTGAAGTGTTGGGGAGAACCAAAAGCAAGGAGGAGGAAGCCCACATCTTGCAGCATCAAAAGGAACTGAAAGACAAGATTAAGTGTTACAGGGCACTGTAGGTTGACCTCTTGGAGAAAGTAAGAAAGGACAAAGAAGAAAAGGAAGCTGAAGCAACAAAAAATTCATCAGTGGCAACTTTTCCGGATGGAGACAAGGGAAAAGTTCTAATGGAAGACCTTCCAGAGGTACCAGTTAGCCAGCAGGTCAAAGCCTTAATACTTACGTCAAAATAGAAGCTAGAAATGATGACCTCTGTAATGAATACTAAGGAAGTTATAGCTTCTATGACTGTTACTGATATCCCGGTGATTGCTGTAGTCAGTCAGCCAAGTGATAATCAAGAAATAGCTGAACAAAAACCATTCAAAAGATTGAAGGTGAAGGCTTCTTCCTCTACAAATCCTACTATAGATTTGGTTGATTCAGACTTAGAAGAAGAGGAGATATCCTCTACACCTGTCACTGAAGAGGTGGATCAATATTTGCAATCATTCACATATTTGTTGAATGGTTATGGTAAGAAAGCTTTTATCCCTGGCCCTACAATTTCACAATCTTCATCTGTTTCTAGATGTTCGTATTCAGCAGTGCTCCTTTCATCCATCCATACTTTATCTACCTTGCCTGCAGGAGCACACATATCATCTACACTATCTCAATTGTATTAGGATTTGATATCTACACCTGAATATGTCACATCTAATCCTGTGCAAACCTCCATCTCACTACCTATTATTTCAGAAGCACCATTTTTCAAGATTCCCTTACACCTATCGTCAGTTACTCTGTCAACATCATCTCATACTGAAAAGGTTTTGGTGTCTTTCTCACCACTTCCAGCTATCAATCTCCACTTCCCATCTTCTGAATCTTCAACCCCACTCTCGTCTTCAATCGTTCAAATAGACCCTGTTCAAAAAATTTTAGAAGCACCAATTTTGAAGATTCCTCTAGAGCTATCATCAGTTACTCCATAAACATCATCAAGTACTGAAATTTTTTTGGTGTCTTCCTCACCACTTCTTGCTCTCAATATCCATTTCTCATCTTTTGAATCTTCAACCGCACTTCTCTCTTGTATTCCTAATATAGACCCTATTCAAAGCAATTTACAAGCACCAATTTTCAAGATTCCCGTACATGTACCCTTAGTTACTCTGTCAAAATCATCTGGTAATGAAAAGGATTTAGTGTCTTCCTCACCACTTCCAGCTATCAATCTCCACTTGCCATCTTCTGAATATTCAACGCCACTCTTGTCTTCAATCTTTGAAATAACCCATGTTCAAAACATTTCTCCTTTGAGTACTCACATTACCATGACCATGCCCTCTCCTATCATTACCCAAACGTCCTCTTTGGTGTCTACAGTGATTGACACCTCTGGATCCATTGATCCAAGAGATGAATTTGATGAAGACATTGTTGTCTCTCTTGGAGAATATTATTATAGCAAACCTGATAAAGTAGTGACCAGAAAGGGAAAAAAGAGGACTAGGAATCAAAGTGGGATGGAAGTATCTGTTTCTGAGCAAATACTTTGGACTTAGCAGTCCGGTGACCCACAGGTAGATGCAACAGATACAGCTGCTGCTTTTGGTGCATTCACAAGTTCCAATATCCATGACGTTAACAATTTAAACAAGGAGTTTGACAAGAGGAAATAAGAGATAACCTAGTTGAAGGAAGAACTTGAGAATAGTAAAAGGGAACATGAGGCTCATGTTGCTGATCTTATGAAGACATTTGAGGATAAGTACAATGAACTACAGGTCAAAAGTTCCTTTCTTCAAGTTGAGCTGCAAAATGAGAAGAATTCAAATGTTTCCTTTACGTAGAGGATAGCTTCACTTGAAAAGCAATGTGAAGATGTAACTGCAAGTGCAACTTCCTCTTCGTTCTCCAGGTTTTCACAAGAAGAATTTAAGGAGTTGGTTATCAGGACAAACCAAGAGCATTATGAGTTAATAATTGACTTGTTCCATAGTTTAAATGATATTTATGAAACCTATATTGCTTTTGGTCAGATGGCTGTTGTACTTGAAGATCACTTGGAAAAGAGGGAGAAAGCTTCGAAGGCTTATGATGACATTGTGGACTGGAAAATGTACATGAAGGACAAACCAGAAAACATTATCATCCTCAATAGCTTACAGCTAAAGAAAGTCAGAACAGTTCTCCGTTCTTGGCTTGATCTAAATGAGATGGTCGAAGAGACTATTAAAAAGGCACAAGCCATGTGTGGAAGAAGATGGTATGATGTTGACAGTATCATGGAGGCTTTGCTTTTTCCCACAGTAAATATTATTGAAAACGCCTGTTCTCCAAAATTGATGATCGAGCAGGTTGAATGCCAGAGAGATGAAGCAAGGGAGAAAATCCAAGGGATAAATCATATAACCATTGAGGATGTGGATTGCTTAATCATACAACTGTTGGCTATTGAGAGAAAGGTCCACATTTACATATGCATCTAGCATAAGTTAGCTAAAAACGAAATGGAGAATTATAAATGTGATGCTCAACTTGGTTTTGAATCAACTAACTATCCCAACATTGAGGAATTGCTAGGGATTTGGAACAGATGGCGGGATTTCCTTGGATATTAGTTTTATTTAGATTTGTCGATCTCAATTTGATGGAAATATACTCTTTGTAATAATTATGTAAAGGGTGGGTTTCACATGTAATAGGGACTTTTTGGAAGGGAAAAATATGGACAAGAGATTGGAGATACCTCTGTTTAATTGAGGTTTTGTAATTTTGTGCAAATCTATTTAATACAGTTATGATATTCTTTCATATCTCTTGTTGTTTATTTGATTAAGTTTCCTTAATGAATTATGATTTTTCCTGTTTCAGATGGATCAATATTACTGTTAGTATTTTGTGATCAATTAGTACATTTATTCACAGCCTTGTTAGTGACTCATGTACTGACAAGCTTTTAATAGAGTTTATTTTATTAAAATCTTTATCTATTTCTGCAAATGATTACACAGTAAATTTGATAATACATATGTTAATTTGTTAATGTGTTGATTTATTTTTTTAGAAAATTATAAAATCAATTTTATAGATTCCTATAACTTGTGAGAAAAAGGGGCATCCTAGAGAGAAAGACATGAAGCTGTAGATTCCCAGGTAATAAGTTGGCCCTCTTAAATGGACAGGCTATTCGCGAGTGTTGTTGGAGCAACGCTGGGGAATGGTGGGACTTGAATGGTGACTTGGAAGTGGACTTAGAGAGTAAGAGGTTGTATTGGAAATTAGAGAAAAATATTCATAAACAAGCGATACAGATTGGCCGTGTTACAGAGGTTTTAATGGAAAAACTGTTGGAACTATTTCCAACACTATTGTTGGAAATTTCAGTAGGTAGATATGAGTTTGGATGGGGAGCCTCGCCATATGCAGTTATAGGTAAAGGACCCACGTCCACCACCATAAGTTCTATCCTGATAGCCATTTTTGTAGTTCTCTTTCATAATTGTGCCTATTTTCTCCATAAGGAAGGGAGATTGTCTTATTTTGAGATTGCTCAAACAAACAACAATTTAAAAACTAAAACTCCAATTTCTAGGTATATATTTAAAATTTTCTTGGATCTTTATTGAAACAAAAGTAGATATTTTACATAAACAAGTGACCAAAGAAAAACAATACATTTATATAGCAGACAATGAGAAGATTCAAGCAGAAGTTGGTTTTAAAGACTTTGAAGCAAGTACACTTTCCTCTTGTTTCCTACGTTCAACATATTGATTGCCTTGCATTCGAGAGTATCTAGAAAAAGAGAAATGTAGAGAAATGCGTAGGCATGAAAGAGACGTAACTCTTGATATTGCAGTGAATGTAAGTCCTTGTCTGTCAATGATTCCAATATCTATTGTTACATTTTGTAGGGTCATACCTTGGGCTTTATGAATTGTCAAACCCCATTCCATTCCAAGTGGTATTTGTCTACGGGATCCTCTTGTTATTGTAGATATTGGAACATAAGTAGGATTAGAAGAATCCCATAAGGGTCCTTTGTAATGCACGAATTTGACAACAAAAAACGATGGCAAGGTCGAAGGTTTCTCATTTGACTTGTAGACAATATGAATGAATTTTCCAAGTGAGCCGTTAACAAGTCCTGCTTGAACCCATAAATTAGCAGTTAACATGACTTGTTGACCAACAACAAGAAGGACCTTTAATTCTAGTTGTTCGTTATCAATGGATTGATGGGAATTTTGGTTCCTTTGTTCTGCAAAGCAATGTGCAATTGGCATATTAAGCTGTTTCAGCATGTGTTTGTTGTGTAGTGCATTAGAGCTATTTGTGGGATACAAATGGATAGATTGTTCAAATGAAGAACTTTCAAAATGTGAAAGGCATGAGGTTGTTCTTGTCATTAGGAGTGCTCAATCTTCAATAGTTGGTGTTGCATTTTGAAGGTTTAGCAAGAGGTGCCGAAATGCAGTTTGAGAAGCACTATTTCCTTGTTGTCGAAAAATTATTTCAAGCGTGATAAAAGTATCAAATGTACGCCAAAGAGCAGTTCCAACAGATGAGCCTGCATACATGGGGATGTTTTTTACAGGAGGTAATTGTCCAAATTCACCAAGAAGAATTATGGAACAACCACCAAATGGGATTGTACATTGCAAGGGAAAATCCTGACGTAAGTGTGCATCAATTTGAGTCAACATTTTTGGACCAATAAAGCTCATTTCATCTATGAGAATATAGCAAATATGGTGAAGTTCTTCTTGAAGTTTTGAAAGGGATTGACTGTCATGTCCCCATGCCTCCGACCGGCGAAGAGGACGCGACCCGTGACTTAAACCACTCGGGATAAGAGCCCCATGAACATGTACAGGCATAAAATTGTTGAAACAGAATGCTTAAACATACACACATGAACCTTTATCATGCACAGATGCAAACATCTATCAGGCACAGCGAAAACATCCTACATTTAAGAAAGCATTCATTTAACATGTTCATCATTTTCATTAACAGGATTTACAGTTGCAGAAGTAAAATGGACAAAATCACTTATCTTATGATGAACTCGATCCGCAACCAGCTACGTCGCTGCAACGTTCCACCCAACCATAGGCCAGCGTGCTCCTTAATCTCTCAGCAGCGCTGCCACCCCCGAGCTAGGCATGATTCTCCAAGGAATAAGGGAACTAGCAGGCTTACACATGGCCAGGGATATACAAAACACAGCCAAGCCAACACAGTTGGGTTTATCAGGCCATCAAGGAGCTGGAGAAGGAAAATTGCTAAGCTGGTGAGCTCATTACAGAGCTAAGAACACCTACACTAGAACTAGCCTGACCTTTAAGACACCCAAACACACCCAAAACAAGGAATCAGTCCCTTTTCTGCTACACAGTCCCTCAGGCCCTGCATTCCCTTCCAGTGCTATTCAGGGGTGATGGAGAAGAAGGCCAGCCCTCTAGCTCTGTCTGTGTGGTTTCCAGCCACCAGGTTTATCAAGAAAATCTAAGCCAACATCCCTACTCTTCTCACAGTACTAAGAACAACCATTGCACCCAGGCAATTAATTTAGCTGTCACAACTTAAACAGGAAAAACGACTTCAAACCATCTACAACAGTCCCCAAACATAACAGCAAACAAAGCTCACGACGTGGGGGAACAAAGGCCGTTTTGCACAACCGAAATTGTTGGGGAAAACGCACGCAGACCATACTGGGGACGAATTTTATAGTCTCCCCACCGGTGCGTGAACAATCACAATGCCGAACCCACAAATCAGCCTGTGAGTAAAGGACAGAGCCACACCATTCTCAAATCCGCGGAGGAAAAACAGTGTGGGTGGAACCAGGAAAAATTCCTGTGTGTGAAAACCCTCAGCAAACAATTAGAAGTGCGTGAAGGTGAACAAATATCGGGAGGACGCGAAATTGCAGTGCGTGGTGTTCAACAACTCGTGGGGCCAAGGAAAATGTCTGCGTGAGGGATGAACAGCAAAATTGTGAGGTCCCCAAAATTGGAGAGTGCATGGATGGACAGAAAACCAACAGTGCGTGAAAGGGGAGTGCGTGAGTGCTTCAGCTCGTCGTGGGAAGGGACGAATTTCCTCCATGAGTGAAGTCAACTATGGTGGAGTGTGCGTGTGGGTGAGGACTGACAGTCCTGCCACCCCACTCCCAAAGACCATTAACTGCCTTAACCACCAGTAGCAATTCTTCAATGGAGGTGGTTGGGTAAACAAAGAAAAAAAGACACATGGGTATTTTTCTCTCATTGGCCAAGGTTTGACAAATTTCCCCCACATCCTTATCCTTGGGAAAAATCATGCCCCTTTCTCATTTTAGTTGCCGCGATCGTAGCTGGTCGGGTTCATTTAATTAATTATAGATGCATATTTACATGATGACCAACATAATATATGCCGCATGCCCCGATATACCATTGGTGACAATTCAAATCCCAAAACATAGCATAACCGATCAATGGTGGGGCCTTGGCCTTTATCTCCACACCATGATTGTTTACAATTTATAGATCATATACATCTAATGTAACGGGGTCAAAATCGGGACATTACATTGGCCTTCAAGAGGGTGCATTTCACCAATGGGTATTCGAAGAGTAGAATGTATTGTAAATGCATGTATGTTAAAAGCAGCAACACCAATTGGAGCAAGGAGAAGAAGTGGGCAGGCATTTTGTTCAGATGCAATTTGAAGTGCAAATTTGAGGCAAGATATGAGGTAATATTTTTGGTTCTTGCAGCACCTTGAATCACCAATTTTAGTGGTTCAACATATGTAGTGTTTCTAAAATGGGACAGGACAAGATCAAAGGATATGCATTGTGTGGGAGACAAGGAATTAGGAAAATTGGAGAAGGATGGGATATCTTCATGTAGTTCAATGGACAAGCGATTGAGCTCAATGAATGATGTTGATGTCTCATCAAATGGGTGCATATATTGTTATGTGACCAATTGTGATTTTTGTCAAATTCATGATGTCCAAGCATTTCAAGGTCATTAACTTGGATGTTATTTTCTGGTCTCATTTGAGAGACAAGTTCCCATTCATCCATGGTATGGGGCAACAGAAACGTAATAGCATCAAATTTTAAACCATCGGATAGAGGTGTAGAGGGTTCTTCTTCCGCAAATTCAATATGCCACACAACATATGTGCCTTTAATATGATGCCAATGAGAAATAATTTCAAAAGTTTTGGTTCCAATATCGTGAGGGATAGACTGAAAAAGGTTTGTATAGAAGAAGTTCACTCCAACAAAATGGTTCAAAGATGAAGAATCAGAGGGAGGAATGGAAGTGAAATGTGGATAGACTCTAACAATCTTGTCACATAAGTTTTGTTTCCATGGATTTTTTTCCTATTAGGAGAGAAAGACCAACAACGAGCAACTTCAAGCAGAGTTAGATGTTCAAGAGCAATGGGTCTTTGCATGTAAGAAAAAATGAAGGGGGACGTTGTAGGGGTGTTATTAGTGTCATTAGAAACACGACGAAAGACATTTTTGCTCACGTTTAGGGAAAATAAGTGACGACTACAAAACACAAGAGGAATTTTTTGCAGCATGTGACATGTCTCTTGTGCACTAATGTCTCTTTCTGCAATTGTTTGTGCAAGAAATTGTTTGATTGGCTGAAGAATGGGGTTGTCACTTGGTGCAACATGTGCAAGGCGAGAGAGAATGGCATAGTAGGTTTCTGATTTTGGCTCTACTTTTGATGCATACTTTGAAATGTATTAGAGAACATCATGTTTACAAAGATCAGGTTGGCAATCAACATTAGCCCTCCATATTGAAAGCATGGTAGGGTTGTGAATATTTAGAAGAGGATCATTTCTTGCAGGATTGTAGGTTTTATGTCCATTTGGATC
>LPNX010744440.1:170054-208814 GCA_001517045.1 Pseudotsuga menziesii
CAAAATGCATTCAGCCTGCTTTTCACACAACATGTCCAGCTCGACGTCCAGCTCGTCATTCAGCCCGTTGCATTAAAATCGCTGGCGGTTTGCCAAATGTCGAAATTTGTTGTTGAAGACTCCAGTCCGGAAGCACGCTAGTAGATAGACATTTTGTTCACCCTAGATTGACCCCTAGCATATACAACTCATGCCCCAGCCTTCCGTTCAACACTTCGTCCAGATCGCCCATCAGACTGCACGCTGCTGAGAATTAATTTCGGCCATTTAAAACGTTAACCAGTTTCCAATGAATTGTTATCCCCACGTCTGGGTGATGAAGCCGTGTTCTATACTGTTCACCAGCCTACGTTCTCCTTCACTTTCCACCACATCAACCATCCACATGCTGGATTGATGCATTCAACTCACGCCCTAGAAGGATCGCTCATGGCCTCCTCTGCTTGACTCCAAACTACCACCAGTCTACGTGTTTAAAGAAAAAGAACGACCTGCATTTTAGAATACCTGCCATGTACGCTACCTTGACTCGCCACCATTCTATGTTCATGCTGAAAAATGAGTCATGCGCCACCTCTGCAGATCGTTTGCACTGGAGAAGGAACCTGTGTGTATGATGTCCAGTGAAAAGAACCAGACTTGCATTAAAGAAGTAAAATGTTTATGTGTTGGCCTGTGATCAGTTAAACTCCATTATAGCCGACTAAATTTAGAGAGCAGTCGACTTGCTCATCCTTGCAAAATATTATATAAAGCAGCCTTTGTGAGAGAGCTCATTTAGCTAGAAAACCAGTCAATTAGCAGAGTTAGGAGAAGAGTTCTTGTTGTGATTTACTCTTGAACTTTGTATTTTTGTTCCACCATCTGAATAAAGAGTTGTATGCATTGCTGTTGAAGATTGCGTTTAAGTAGAAGTTAGCTAGGCATCACTCCTGATTGCTGAGAGGGCCCCTCATCAACTAAAGGTTCATTTTCTTTGTTTAGCTTAGTTTCTTTTCTGTTTTAGCTAGTCTAGTTTAATTTCTAGTTTGTTTCCATTAGATTATAGTAAATGCTATCTTATTTGTTTTCTGCAATACATTAACTTAGTTTTATTTCGAAAGTTAATTAGTTAGATGCGCGCATAGCTTGTTTTTAGTTATTTGCTTTTAGTCATTTTGTTTCCAGTTATTTTCATTTCCAGCATTACTTTCAGTCTTTGTTTTCAAGAATATAGAATAAGCTCTTTTCATGAATTTAGAATAGATTCAATTATGTTATTTCCTTTCCTGTTTTGAATTTATGTAAGTTAATTTCCAGTTTATTTATTAGTTTAATATGTAAATGATTCCTTTTGTTTAGGAATTAGTTTAAGGTTAATTTGTTGTTAAATAGGTTTATTTACTGTTCCAATGCATTAGAATTACATCTGCATGGATTCAACTGAAAATTAGTTCATTTAGGTTAGTTTTTACCCTTTTTACTGTGCATCCTGTCATTTGGACAACCTGTTCAGTTTGTTATTCAACTACCCTTTCAGACCCACAGTTCAGTAGTTCTGTTTTTAGTGTTTTTATGTGTTTTAAGACTGTTTTCAGTTCTGTTTTGTTGATGTTTGAATTATGCTTTGTCTGTAATAGTTAAATAATCGTTTTTGTTTAACATTTAAGTTAAAGTTTAGTTGTTTTAAATTATTTATTAAAGTTTTATCACTTTTCTTACTTCTTTTACTTTGAATGTAGTTTAAGTTATTCTTGAGTTTTGTTTCTGATTTTGTCTTATGGTTATATGGTTTTGTGTCTATTCCTTTTGAATTCATTTATTTGTTTGCATGTGAGATTTAGTGTTTTCCTTAGTATATTTTTAGGTTGTCTTTTTACGATTGTGTTATTGTTGAAAGAACTTGTAGGACATAACCTAAAGATATTTCTTTATTAAGTTTTCTACTTGCTTCTTTTTAAGTTTTCCTTATTAAGTTTTATCATTAAGTTTTCTAGTTGCTTATAAGTTAAGTCTTCCTTGCACTTTAGTTTTCCATTTGAATAAGTAAGTTGCTACTTATATCTTTTTTAGTCCAAAGTTATAAAACAGATTATTTGTTTAGTTAATCTTTTATCTCAGTTTAGTTACCTTAATTGCATTTTTAGGAAGTTTGACTCAGTTTTTCATTTTGAAAGATCTTTCGATCTTTTTTTTGTTAAAATATTTACATGACACTCTCTACCTTTGCATATATTTTGTGTCAACTCTAAGTTTACCAACCCCGGTTGATAATTAAAGAATAGGTGGATTAATTTAGACATTATAACACCCAACAATTTTCGCGCCATTGCTGGGCAGTTGTTCTGTAAGGCAGAGTAGAATTCTTTATGAATTTTAGTAATAGGTTGTTAGCGGGGAGCAGTAAGACGAGAGGTAAGAACCTGCACAGCTGTTATAACAGGTACCCCCAAATCCAACAACAGTAGTAGCATAGGTTTTCTTTAGTTTAAAATTCTTTCATGAGTAGAATTAGAGATCCTCAGGGTAGATTTATTAATACCAAAAAAGTTATTGAAGCCTCTACTAACTACTGTAGGGGACGTAATTCCCCAACTACTAACTCACCAGAAAGGTATCGAAAGATCCATATAGGAAGTAGTTCTACCCTAAAACTTTGAGAAAATACCTTAGAAGATATTACTAGAGAAGTCATAGAAGGAGAAGGAATCTTGGCAGAAGGTCCAAAGGACCCTATTCCTGAGGAAGTTTAAGAAGATCAAACATTAGAAACCCATGGTCCTCCACTAGTTTCAAATCAAATTAACACAACTTTTTCACTAGTAGGAGATCCGCATTTTGTTGAATTTGTTGATCCTGCTGAAATAAAAGCTCTCGTTGGAACCTTAGTAGATCCCATTATTTCACAAATTGAAACTTCTACAGTAGAACCTACTATCCCTCTAGGATTCAATAAAAACACGGTTGATCAGAGGAAGGTCTCTCCCGAAAAAGAACATTGGGACACCTCCTTATCACCTCGAAAGGAGCCTCCTATGTATATTTACGTTAAGAATCCAGCTTATATGGAGAGACGGGGAGAAAACAAAGATCATGATGAAGTTAGAAATGAAGAAGGAGAAGGGGAAAATCGAACTGAGGGTGCCTTTGGGTTCCCTATGTCAGATACAATGCAGGATGTAACTATGAAAAACATCCCTCCTTCCTCCTTGCCTACTTTATATGGAAAAAGTAATGAGGACCCGGACACATTATTGTTTGAGTTTGATATCCTTTCTTGGAGTTACAATTATCTACAAGACGCTCACAAACTAAAACTCTTTCCCGCCACAATCAAGGATTCCGCTTTGAGATGGTTCATGGGATTAGGAGAATCCACTGTTAGGACTTGGGATGATATGAAAACCTCATTCTTACGAAAATATCAAGAATACTGCAAACCTAAGGACTCTTGACATGACATATTCAATATACAACAACTTGAAGACGAGAGCCTAGAATATTATCTCGAGGGGTTCATTTATACATTACATAAGTCTAAATACAATGACCTCTGAGAAGATGCAGTATGTACACTTTTCCTTAAGGGAATCTATGAGGACTTGTTAGAGAGTCTTAATCTCATGGCAGCTGGCAATATGTCTCATAAAACCTTTACACATATTGGTGAAATGTGTAAAAATTATTCTAGAAGTAGGGGGAAAGTCGCGAAAATTTTTCGAGAGCATTTTAGTAAGAATATAAGAGGAAATGTTCCTAGTTCAAGTGGAGTTACAAGAGTAGAGTTAGGAAACCTATTGGAGAATTTTAAGACTGATATCTTAGGAGCAATGGGTTCCCAACTAGATGCTTTACAATCCAAGAAAAGGCAGGATGAAGAACGGGCATTAATGAGTATCTTTTGTCCAAGATGTAGAAATAAACATCCCCAAAGGGAATGTCCATTAAACAATATCTCTGTATGTCACATCTGTACAAAAGAGTACCCAACAGATAACTGCCCATCCTTGCCTGGATTGCAAGCCATCTATAAGAGTGGGGATGTAGCTGAAACATCTAGGAGGCCTCCTTGGAAACCTAGGGACCAACCAGCATATCCAAAATTTTCACCACAACCTCTACCCTATTATCCTCCATATAAACCACCTCAATAATGGAACAATTCTAGCTGGTAGAATTGGCCATCTCAGTATCCTCCTCCTCAATTTCCACAACAACAATATTGGTCACAAGGATGGAGAGGACAACCATATCCTTAGCCACAACCTGTTCCTACACCTCCCTATCCTTAGAATCTAACAAATTTCCAGCAAATACCACCTGGTTTTGTACCTCCACTTCCTTTTATCGTACAACAACCTCATCACTTTCAGAATGCGAATCCTCCTCGACCAACATTGTTACCTGCACAGCCGATACCTAACCCTAACAATAAACCAACTCAAGCTCTTAATAACATTGAGTTTCAAACTCTTCCCTCATACCTTATCTCAACTATACCTGTACATGACATTCAATTACGATCAGGAAGAGTTGTGAATAATAAACCCAAGTCATCGGTCATCTTTCAGGAACCAAGCGAAGAAGAAGAAGATTCAAGTGAACCCATGAATGATGCTATTTTGGAGGATGTGACCATTCCAAAGGTTCCAGTACACACCCATCCTTCACAAGAAACTATTTAGGATCAAATAATTCCTCCATTTTCAGAAAGATTAGTAATAGAAAAACCTGTAGTTCATCCAGAGTATAACATTTTGAATGAATTAAAGAACATTTGCATTAAGATCCCTCTATTACAAGCTATAAAAGATATACCTATCTATAGTAAGGTAATAAAAGAGCTATGTATTAAATGCCAAGGAAAGAAGCAAAATGACCCTCTTACAATTCATGTTATAGGAGAAATGTCTGAATGTATGACAGGTCAATCCCGGATTGCAAAATATACAAATCCAGGAACCCTAGTAGTGACTATAATTATAAACAACACTGTCATAGAGAATACATTAATCGATTTAGGATCCGCTATAACATGATGACCACCGCAGTTTTAGAAGTTTTACAGTTAGGACAATTTCTTCGACCTACCCCTTCCATCCTAGAACTAGCAGATCGCACTACGATAAAACCTGCTGGAGTCCTGGATGGCATTGTTGTATCAGTAGCTTCATGGGAACACCCTGTCGACTTTATGGTTGTAGAATAAAAGGATACTTCTAAAGGACATCCTATTATCTTGGGAAGACCATGGTTAGCTACTGTAAATTCTTTTATAGGGTGTAGGGATGGAGAGATGACTATTTCCAATGGGTTGTCCATACAAAGACTTCTTTTATACCTCTCAACACAACCAATAACTGAAAATTCATGGTGGTTAAATTGTTCTTTTGGGTATGAATAATTTGATGATCTCTCCCTTCCTAGTGATTTTTCTTTAGCACTTCAGGAGCATACCACTGAGAATGTATTAAACCAGTTTGTCTCTTCAACAACCTGTATAGATTTCCCTCAGTCCTTTGCTCAACTCGATCATATTTTTGGAGATGAGTTTCAAGAGAATATGGCTCTCTCAATGTTTACAAAAACACCATGTGTCTTCACAATTGAAGAGCATACAAGACCATATACCATACCTTGTGAGGTTGGCCCTAAAAAATTCTTACATATAAACGCCGGATTTAGTGAAAACCAACAAGCACAACTGCTTAAATTTATTAAGAAACAAGCTGGATAATTTGCATGGGAATACACCGATATGAAGGGTAAACACCCTGATACTTGTATTCACCATATTTATATGGATCCAAGCATATCACCTATAAGGCAGCCATAGAGGAGGATGAATCCTGCTCTAAAGGATATAGTAAAAGAAGAATTACAAAAACTCCTCACTGTTGGCTTTATCTATCCTATTTTCGATAGTAAATGGGTATCTCCTTTAGTAGTAGTTCCAAAGAAAGTTACAGGGAGATGGCGTATTTGTGTTGATTTTAGAGAGTTAAACAAAGCTACACTTAAAGACTACTTTACTTTACTTTTTATCGATCAGGTATTAGATACTCTGTCAGGTAAATAATACTTTTCCTTTCTTGACAGATATAGTGGATACAATCAAATTCTAATAGCACCTGAAGATCAGGATAATACCACTTTTACATGCTTTTGGGGAACATTTGCTTATCGAGTCTTGCCATTTGGCTTATGTAATGCACCTGCCACTTTTCAGCGAGCAGTCTTAGGAATTTTCTCTGATCTTATACATGACTGTTTTGAAGTATATATGGATGATTTCATAGCCTACGGTAACACCTTTTAGGAATATCTTGAAAACCTGGAGAAAGTTCTGATCTGATGTCAAGAGAAAGACATGGCCCTTAGTCATGAAACGTGTAAAATGTTACTGACAGAAGGTATAGTTTTAGGACACCATATTTCTTCCCAAGGAATGAAGGTAGACCCTGCTAATATCGAAGTAATAGTTGGCCTTCCATCCCCAAAAAACCATAAAGAAGTAAGAAGCTTCCTTGGTCATGCAGGCTATTACTGCCGCTTTCTTGAAAATTTTACTAAAATAGCTGCACCAATGTTTAAGTTACTTACAAAGGACTCATAATTCTAGGGGATAGAATCCTGCCAAAATGCTTTTGAATTCTTAAAAGCTCAACTATCGACGTAACCAATACTTAGGGGTACTGATTGGTCCCTTCATTTTCACATATCTACTGATGCCTTTGATACGACCATAGGAGGAGTCCTCGGCCAAAAAGAAGGACAAGAAACTTATGCCATATACTTTATTAGCAAAAATCTGACCACTGCCGAATTAAATTATACCGTTACCGAAATGGAATTTTTCGCAGCAGTTTATTCTATTAATAAATTTTGTCATTATATCACAGGTTATGAAGTTTTTGTGCATACCGATCACTCTGCCATTAGATTTCTGATGAATAAACCAATTACCAATGGTAGAGTGACCCGGTGGCTTCTTTTATTGCAAGAATTTAACATTACTTTCATTGATCGACCTGGTAAAGAAAATCTTGTAGCATATTTCCTTTCCCGTATTCAACATGAAGAAGGTACTAAAACAATTGACGACACGTTTCCTGATGAACATCTATTTGTTGTATTTATTCAAACCCCTTGGTTTGCGGATATTTCCAATTATCTAGCAACGGGGAAAATACCAAACCATTTGTCTCCACATGAGAAGCATCATATTATATTTCAGAGTTCTAATTATTCTTGGGTTGATAACGATCTCTTCTGCACTGGTCCCGATCTTATTATTCGACGATGTGTGTGGGAGGATGAAATGACAGACATCCTCCATGCATGCCATGATGGACCATGTGGAGGACATTTTTCTGATAAGAGGACAACATATAAAGTTTTACATTCTGGTTATTACTGGCCAAGCATTTTTAAGGATGCTACCAAATATGTTAAAGGATGTGATAGTTGCCAAAGAATGGGTAGACCTACGTCATCCGATCAAATGCCTTTACAACCCCAAGTCATGATTGAAGCTTTTGAGAAATGGGCTCTTGATTTTGTAGGACCAATTTCTCCCATGTCTCATAAAAAGAAATATATCTTAGTTTGTATGGACTATGTCACAAAGTGGGTAGAAGCTAAATCTTTATTTAGAGCCACAGAGAAATCGATGGTAGAATTTATATATGAAGAAATATTCACCCAGTTTGGTGTACCTAGAGAAATTGTCACAGATCTGGTACTCAGTTTACTTCTAAATTAATGAAAGAACTTACTATGAAATATGGCATCCGACATTGCAAATATTCACCTTATCACCCTCAGGCTAATGGTCAGGTAGAATCAACTAATAAGGTATTAGAAGCCATCTTAGCTAAGACCATTCACTTGCATCATAAGGATTGGGAAGATAGACTTCCCGAGGCTTTATGGGCCTATAGGATAACATGGAGAAACACTACTGGACATACCCCCTATGAGTTAGTGTATGGAAAAAAAGTCCTTTTACCTATCGAGTTTCAAGTTAACACTTTTTGTATGGCAACACAATTAGGCATGAATTTGGATGAAGCACAAAAACAACGAATATTACAAATTAATGAGTTAGACGAAATTAGGCAAGATGCACTTCAAAGAACAATGTTAATATAGAATCAACGAAAAAAATGGCATGATAAATTTATTAAGCAAAAGTAGTTTAATACTGGAGATTGGGCACTACTGTTCGATTCACGGTTTAAAATTTTTAAAGGGAAATTAACTACCCGTTGGATGGGTCCATACGAAGTAGTTACAACTTTTGACAATGGATCAGTAAAAATTAAAGAAATTGATGGCTCAAAAATTTATTTTGTAGTAAATGGACATAGACTTAGGCTCTATCACCAACCGACATCTAAACATGATTTTATACAAAATGTTTTGCAGCAAAATGAAATGGAATTAGTTGAAGAGGAAGCTATTCCTCCTCCTCCTGATCCTTGAAATATTTTGGGTTATTATCACTTTTATATATATGTAAATATGTGATTGTTTCCTTGAATAAATAAGAGTAGTTTCTAAGAGGTTGTTTACACATGGCTCTTTTTCTTTTATGTCTTTATGAATAAATTGAATCATCTAACACGTGGTTTCGCAATGATTACAAATATATTATCTCTATGAGCAGCTAATGGAATATTACTTAGACAAGGGAAGTATGCTAAATACTCATCAGGTATTTTAATCTTTTTGGGGTACTTTCGAAATTTGCAGCTTATACAGATAAATTTATATATCAATCCTTTGTATATCATACTTAACCAATTATGTTACGATTCATATAGTTTTTGGTATTTTGATTCAGAAATGTATATTTATGATTTATTCTTTTAAACAGTTGCTTGATAAGACCCACTTTCATTATCATATTTTTCACATCTTTATTTTTCACCTATGGATTACTAGTTCATCCTATACTTGTTATCAAAACTTGTCTCTTGAGTATTTTGGTGAAAACTTGAAAGTAAGTGGAATCTTTATCTGTGGGGAACATTGCTTTACTTTATAAAGAAGAAGGACTGTTAGGTTAAAGAACAACTTTCGATTATTCTCTTTTGACATGTTTTATGAGTTTGGCCATTATGAATTAAAAAATTACTTGTAACTTTATTTTGAAAAAAATAGAATTATGTGTTTAGCAGGACTTAACACGCTTCGGTACCAATCAGCTTTCATATCTTTAATATCATTATACAAGGAAAACCCGTCAGGGTACTGAGCAGGCCTGCTGGCAGCGGGTCAATGCTAAGTAAAAACCTTATAACGAGAAGCTCGATAGATGCAAGTAAAACCGTCGGGGTACTGAACAGGCTTGCTGGCAGCGGGGCTATGCTTGCATGGTACCAAGATAAACTTGCCGGGGTACTGAACATGCCTGCTGACAATGGGGCAATATCTGGTAAATGAGATCTGGTTAATACACCACTATACACATAGTTCGTCAAATAGTGATAATATATGAAATTGTTTTCAAAAAAATTATGTCATGGCCAATTGTTTATAATGTCATTTGAGAATGGCTCTAAGTTGACTTTTCCCTAGCTGTCTAATTCCGCATATATCTAAGATGTCATTATCTTAGAAATGGGACCTATAGTTGTAAATCTCACACACTCCGAGGTACACTTGAAATACTTGATGATGACAAGATATCTTTACAATGAGGCATGGATGGCTAGTTTTTTCTATGGTTTTCTTTTTATTATATTATTCTCATTTTACATGGTTTTTCTAAGCATTGTTTTATTTTTCATAAATATACAGTTTTGAACCACTTCCATTTACTAGTTAGTTTTCCTTACACCCAATTAACAACATGCTCGCATTCTTTCTATTTTTCTGGAACAATCATTTCTTCTCTCTGTATGGCTTGAGGACATGCCATCTTTTTGGTTTGGAGGAAGAGGGATTTGATTTGAAAAATTATTTATTTTTATTTTTATGATAAATCTATTTATCTCTAACAAATGAGAAGTATTTTTCAGGTATATAAATAGTGGAATTTGGTTATAGTTTGAAGCATATTTTACAGCAAAATTCAATATGGTCTTACCATATGAAGAATCGAATGAAGGAAAATGAAATATCAAATAGCGACTTGAAAAATGGTGATATTATAGTACTTATGATTCAATTTGCTAACCAAATTTTGTTTTAAGCAAATAGTTTTTACCTCCATATCATTTTATTATTAATATTCCTATCCTTTTATCCAATTAATTATGCATGAAAATGATTAATCTTCTTGCTATTCAAGATGCGATTTATGTTTTTGGTCAACCTGTCCAAAATTTTACTTTGGACATGGTTGAATTAATTTTAAAACCTTATAAATGATAAAATTATTTTAAACCTGAAAACTGTTTATTTAAGGATGTTGAAAAATCCAATAAAGTCATTTTTAATTTTCATATAAATATGTGACATAAAAGATATGTTATTTTTAATTTACAAGTTAACAGAGTGAAGTTTAAATTACCTTCTCATCTGCTAAGTTGAAGGCAGTTGCTAGTTCGCCTTCTTCCTAAATTGTTTTTTCTTTCTTTTTGCTCAGCGGGACCTGACATTTCTCTGGTTTGGGGGAATGTTGATCCTCGATTTGTTATCATTTTTGGCAGATAAATTATTCATTAAAATACATATTTCATCATCTTTTGTGTTTTTTATGTCACACAGATTATTATTCAACTTCGGGTATAGTGAGTGTTTTTAAGGTTTTTATAAAATTATTTTATTATTATCATTTTTATGGTTTAATCAATTAAAAATAACATTATTAAAGTATACTTGATGTATAATTAGTTTGTATAATTGTTTGCAGATTTCATAATATTTTTAGGCCAAGTTAATATGCAAAACTCATTCAGCCTGCTTTTTGCACAGCATGTCCAGCTCAGGGTCCAGCTCGTCATTCAACCCGTTGCGTTAAACTCGCTGGTGGTTTGATAGATGTCGAAATTTGTTGCTGAAGACTCCAGTACTGAAGCATGCTAGTAGATAGACACTCCATTATCCCTAGATTGACACCCAACGTATCCAGCTCACGCCCCAGCTATCCGTTCAACACTCCGTCTAGATTGCCCATCAGATTGCGTACTGCTGAGAATTAATTCCGACCATTTAAAACGTGAACCAGCTGCCAACGAACTATTATGCACATGTCTAAGTGATGAAGCTGTGTTATAGATTGTTCGCAAGCTTTCCTTCTCCTTCAATTGCCATCACATAAAGCATCCATGCGCTGGATT
The DNA here is from genome assembly GCA_001517045.1 of Pseudotsuga menziesii. Classification (NCBI taxonomy): domain Eukaryota; kingdom Viridiplantae; phylum Streptophyta; class Pinopsida; order Pinales; family Pinaceae; genus Pseudotsuga; species Pseudotsuga menziesii. Next base: position 181,325 of record LPNX010744440.1, read on the forward strand.
GATGCATTCAACTCACGCCCTAGAAGGATCACTCATGGCCTCCTCTGCTAGACTCCAAACTACCACTAGTCTACGCGTTTAAAGAATAGAATGACCTATGTTCTAGAAGACCCACTGTGTATAATTCCTTGGCTTTCCACCATTCCATGTTCACACTGAAGAAGGAGTCGTGCGCCACCTTTGCAGATCGTTTGCATTGGAGAAGGAATGTGTGTGTATGCTGTCCAGTGAAAAGAACCTGAATTGCGTTGAAGAAGGAAAAGGCTTATGTGTTGGCTTGTGATCAGTTAAAATCCATTATAGTGGACAAAATTTAGAGAGCAGTCGACCACTAAAGGGTCGAATTTCTCATCCCTGTAAATAATTATATAAAGGAGGCTCTGTGAGAGAGCTCAGTTAGCTAGAAAACCAGTCAATTATTAGAGTTAGGAGAAGAGTTCTTGCTATGATTTACTCTTGAACTTTGTATTTCGGTTCCACCATCTGAATAAAGAGTTGTATGCATTGTTGTTGAAGATTGCGTTTAAGTAGAAGTTAGCCAGGCATCACCCCTGATTGCTGAGAGGGATCCTCATCAACCAGAGGTTTATTTTCTTTATTTAGCTTAGTTTCTTTTCTGTTTTAGCTAGTCTAGTTTGATTTCTAGTTTGTTTCCATTAGATTATAGTAAATTCTTTCTTATTTGTTTTCTGCAATACATTAACTTAGTTTTATTTCGAAAGTTAATTATTTAGATGCGCACATAGCTTTTTTGCAGTTATTTGCTTTAAGTCATTTTGTTTCCAGTTATTTTCATTTCCAGCATTACTTTCAGTCTTTCTTTTCAAAATATATAATAAGCTGTTTTCATGAATTTAGAATAGATACAATTCTGTTATTTCCTTTCCTGTTTTGAATTTATGCAAGTTAGTTTCCAGTTTATTTATTAGTTTAATATGCAAATGATTCCTTTTGTTCAGGAATTAGTTTAAGGTTAATTTGTTGTTAAATAGGTTTATTTACTGTTCCAATGCATTAGCATTACATCTTCATGGCTTCATCTGAAGATTAGTTCATTTAGGTTAGTTTTTACCCCTTTTACTGTGCATCCTGTCATTCGGATAGCCTGTTTAGTCTGTTATTCAGCCACCCTTTTAGACCCATAGTTCAGTCCGTCATTCAGTATTTAGTTCTGTTTTTAGTGTTTTAAGATTGTTTTCAGTTCTGTTTTGTTGATGTTTGAATTATGCTTTGTCTGTAATAGTTATAAAATAGTTTTTGTTTAACATTTAAGTTAAAGTTTAGTTGTTTTAAATTATTTATTAAAGTTTTATCATTTTCCTTACTTTTTTTACTTTGAATGTAGTTTAAGTTATTCTTGAGTTTTGTTTCTGATTTTGTCTTATGGTTATATGGTTTTATGTCTATTCCTTTTGAATTGATTTATTTGTTTGCATGTGATATTTAGTGTTTTCCTTAGTATATTTTTAGGTTGTCTTTTTATGATTATGTTATTGTTGAAAGAACTTGTACGAAAGAACCTAAATATATTTCTTTATCAAGTTTTCTACTTGCTTCTTTTTAAGTTTTCCTTATTAAGTTTTATCTACTAAGTTTTCTAGTTGCTTATAAGTTAAGTCTTCCTTGCATTTTAGTTTTCCGTTTTGAATAAGTAAGTTGCTGGTTATATTTTTTTAGTCCAAAGTTATAAAATAGATTATTTGTTTAGTTAATCTTTTATCTCAGTTTAGTTACCTTAATTGCATTTTTAGGAAGTTTGACTCAGTTTTTCATTTTGAAAGATCTTTCGATCTTTTGTTTGTTAAAATATTTACATGACACTCTCTACCTTCGCATATGTTTTGTGTCAACTCTAAGTTTAGCAACCCCGGTTGATAATTAAAGAATAGGTGGATTAATTTAGACATTATAACACCCAACAAGGATGTTGGGAAAATCTGTTGTCATGATAGCGAATAAGGTGAAGTGCATATTCATGCATATCAATTTGATGAATGCTTGGTTGTAATAAAATTTCTGTACCTATGGTAAACAAAGTTGGAAAATCCATGGAAAGAAGGCCTTCTGTGTTGTACTCATTGATAGGGGACATTTCTATAGGGGGCCAATCAATGGAAGGTGGTAGTGGGATATTTGGTATGTGTAACAACTATTTCATTTCTTCAACCTCAGTTCTAGCATTAGTTTGTGTTGAAATAAATGACAAGGATTTCCATTCATAGAGTTCAAATGACTTTGGTGGTTGATCTGTACATGACAAGCTATAATATCTCAAACTGATATTTTCTTGTTTATGTGTATACTGTAGATGGCTAATAGACTTACTCCTTAATCAAATAGGAAAACAAACCCTGAACTTTGCATGCATGCAGTTGCATGCAAATATGTGCCCTAGAAAAATACTGAGATGCAATAAAATAGGAGAAATCAATGCATGTACATACCAATATATAGATCAGATGATGGTGAAGAGACTGGTCCTAGAATGCAAGGATTCTGCCAGAGGAATAAGGATATACACCTGTTGGGCTATAGGGCAGACTCGGGCTTTATACCATTAACTTCACACCCACAAAAGACCCATAGTGTTGGCCCTATTAGCAACAACCTGCGAACAGGTTGCAGTCTCACCCGAAACAGCTATGGGGTGCCGCAGAATCAGGTTTCTGCAAGCAGAAGAGGGATATTACTGTACCTTAGCTTCTAACAATTATAATCATAAAATGTAGAGCTTTAATAGTTACTTATTTAGCTTCACGGTTAGATAAACAAATAGTTCCTTGCTTAACCATTTACTGGGAATTCCAGTGAAGTTAGTATTTAGCAACGATCTTACTTATCAGATATATATTTATTAATGCATAAAGGAACATAAAAACAACACAACAAAAACCACAACACACGATATAACGTGGTTCACCCCCAGTTTAGGGGTTATGTCCACAGAACTGTGTTTTATTCAACTCTTTACAAAAACCACAGTTCTGGTCTGCGCACTCAGTTGCAGATACCTTTAAGTCCTTAAATCCATGCACACAGCTGTAGGCCTCTGTGCACATATCTGCAGATTTCCTTTATCACCCAAAACCCTCTGCGCACACAGCTGTGGAGGTCGTCCACGCACACAACTGGGAATTAAGCTTCTTACAAAACAAGCCTTAGCTTCACATCAATTCATCTTACATCAAAAGCCTAAACTGACTTCTTTACAAGAGTGCTTATTTATAGTGCACTTATTACAAAACCACGGACTTAAACCATGGGCACCCCGAACCCTAAACCCTGGACTTAACCCATGGGTTTATTACAAAAGGAGGTTTTTATTCAACCCCGACACCCCTAAGACTATTTTGAGTCGTAAATCCGCTTACAAAATCCCATAACTCCGTGGAGTTACCCACCTTAAGGACCGTTAGGGTGCGCGCCCCAACAGGCCCCTAAGACTCACTAGTGTCCCGTCCCGGGACACTCAGCTGCTTTTCTGGTGGTAGAATCTTGTTGGTGAAACATAGTGCGCTGCTTGCTAAGCCATACATGTGGTTGTCAGCTGCTTGTTCCTTTCCTTCGTAATATTTATGCTAGTTAAGGCCTTCTGGGTCTATCAGCGACCCCATCCTTCGATCTTCTCGCCGAACATGTGACCATCCACAACTTAGGGTCCCCAGAATTGTGTGTCATGGTGCATAAGAAAAACAGCCGCCTTGGTTCTGCCAAACCAGGAGGATACATCTTGGGATGTTTCAGAGGCTTCCTGTGAAAACCGGTGCTTTTCTTCGTGCGGCATAGAGCGCACTTCTGCCTTTCTTCCTTCCTCTTAGAGCGAACTTCTGCCTTTCTTTGTGCCTTGGTCGAACATGGCTGCATGGGTGTATTGCTCAGAAGGTTCAGCAGAGCTCTCTCCCTGATCAATTGTAATAACTCATGGACTTCACGATCATTCAACATAGTTCTAACTGAAGAAACTCAAAGAGATGCACAATGCAGGAGTCGCAGGCCGGTGTAGCGTCTTATAGAATCCCGCAACATAATCTGTCATCATGGTGCATTAATGACGCTGAATCCGATGGAGTGGCGGAAATCCTGTCCACACGGTGCCAGATTTTTCCAAAATGTCATCATTGCAGGAAGTTAGGGCAGTTCTCGTGCCAGCGCCGCAAGTGTAGTTTGTCCCATCCGTCACATTTTAGGCTGCAACACACCTTTGATATTCGACATAACCACTAAATTCAACTTCTCCTTGATAAGTACCTTCAACACAATATGCACCTTAGACCCATCCTGACCTATACGGCACCCAAACTTCAACCTTCAGTCTTGGATAGTCTTCAACACTTCGTAGCTTTGAGAACAACTGCATTATAGTCTAGTACCCAATTCCAATTATTCTTGGTACTTAGACTGTCCTTCATGCTATTACTCCTGATAAAGGGGTCCCGGTTTGTCCCTGTACTTCTTTAACCTACTTCCATTCACCATGGAGGGTAAAATTTCTCCATTCAGTTTAGCTAATTGGACTGCGCCACCATCGGTAACTTTCTTCACTATGTATGGTCCTTTCCAATGTGTCTTGAACTTACCTGGGAATTTCATGAATTTGCTGTCGTATAAGAGCACAAGATCACCCTGCTGGAATTGCTTCTTCTTGATGTGTCTATCATGCCATGCTTTTTCTCTACCTTTCTGTACTTGCTGCTGGAACCCTGCAATGAATCTGTCCTCTTCAAGTTCTAGTATCTTTGCCAACCTTTCTTTCATCATATCTGGGTCATCCATCTCTGTAAAAGTAGATATTCTGAGGCTAGGGACAATGTACTCCATGGGCATGACTGCTTCTTGTCCATAAACCAACCTAAAAGGTGTATGGCCTGTCAACTTCTTGCAGGTGGTTCTATAATCCCATAGTACTGCTGGAATTCTAAGGTCCCAATCATTTCTGTTAGCATTGCAAACCTTCATCAGAGCGTGTTCAAGGATTTTGTTAAAGGCTTTGACAGTTCCATTTGCTTGAGGATGATAGGCAGTACTCTTCTGATGATATACTTGAAATTCTTCAGTCAATACTTCAATAGTCTTATTTAAGAAATGTGATCCTTGATCACTCATAAGAATTCTAGGACACCCGAATCTTGACAAGATGTTATCGAAGATAAACTTCGCGACTGTAGCAGCACTACAGGTCTTAATTGGTTGAGCTTCGGCCCAACGAGTAAGGTAGTCAGCTTTTGTAATAATGTATCTTGCTCTGGATTTCTTTGCAGGGGGATTGATAGGTCCATCAAAATCAATAGCCCATTTATCAAAGGGTTGTAAAGTTACCTGCGGAACTAGAGGCATCTCATCCCTCCTGGATGGTTTGCCTGTCCTCTGACAAATGTCGCAACTATGGCAATATTCTCTTGCATCCTTATGAATTGTGGGCCACCATAATCCAGCTGTCAGAATATTCTGTACTGTAGCTTTTCCTGCGTAATGACCTCCTGCTACACCAGAGTGTGCCTCAGCCAAAATTAATGGCTTTTCATGCTCCAGGATGCATCTGCGCAGTATTTCATCTGGTCCCATCTTATATAGCTGTCCTGCTATTAAGGTAAAATCGACTACTCTAACCACCAGCTATTTCTTCTGCTGCGTTGTCATTTCGGCGGGTGCAAAACCTGTAGACAAATACTGAACAATATCCTGGAAATAATCACCAACCATTTGGATGGCAAACAACTGGGCATCAGGAAGACCTTCGTCCAAGCTAATGGGATCTTCTCCTGACTCGAGCCTCGACAAGTGGTCAGGACCTAGGTTCAGTCTTCTAGGTTTGACTATGATCTCAAAGTCATATTCCTGAAACAGAATCAACCATCTGCATATCCTTCCACCTAACACAGGCTTGTTAACCGAATACTTCAAAGCAGAGTGATCAGTGAACATCTTAAAATGAGATCCTAACAGATAATGTCGAAACTTCTGTAATGCATAAACCATAGCTAAACCTTCTCGTTCTGTAGTAGTATAATTTTTTTTTCTGCTGTGGACAGTTTTCTACTTGCAAAAGAAATAGGGTGATCGATATTACCTTCACCTGACTGAGCCAATACTATTCCCAGAGCAATGGAGGATGCGTCGACATGCACATGAAACTCCTTATTCCAATTAGGGAATGCTAAGATAGGGGCAGTTACCATCTTTTCCTTCAAAATATCCAAGCTTTCTTGACACTCGGGTGTCCATTCAAACCTAATATCTTTCTTCAACTACTTTTCCATAGTGGCTATTATCTGAGCATATCCTTTAATGAATTTCCTGTAATAACCATTATGACCAAGCGTAGTGCGCAGTTGTTTAACAGACTTTGGAGGTGGCAGGTTCACAATAATGGCTATCTTCGTAGGATCCATCATCAATCCTTGCTCACAGACAATGTGACCTAGCAGAATTCCAAAAGGGGCACAGAAGATACACTTTTTCAAGTTCAAGGAAATCTGATGCTGTCTACATTTGTCCAACATAAGTCTTAAACTAGCTATGTGGTATTTTACTAATCCGAAGATAGTCCAATCATCAAAATAAACTTCTAAGAATTTATGTATGAATTCCTTAAAAGCAGAGATGACTACTCTAGAAAACATGGCAGGTGCATTCTTCAATCCAAAGGGCATAACTGTATACTGGAAGGATCCCATTTCTGTAGCGAAGGTTGTCTTATGTCGATCTTCTGGAGCAATTCGAATATGATGGTAACCTGAAAATCCATCAGTAAAATAGTACACTTCTTGACCTTCAACATTGTCTAAAACTTCATCTGTAAAGGGAGTGGGGAAAGGATCATGCAAACAGGCATCATTCAGCTTCCTCAGATAGACACAGATTCTGATTTCTCCCTTAGTATTCTTTTCTTGCACCACCATAGGATTGACCCACTCGGACTCTTCAACAGGCTCAATGATTCCTGCAGCAAGCATCTCATCCAGCTCCATTCGGATTTTTTCCTTATACTTAGGGTTCAGCCTATAAGGGCGCTGTTTCACAGGCTTCGCATCAGGTTTCAAAGGGATCTTTATCACTCTGATATCACCAAGGATACCTTTCATCTCTGAGAACTTCATCGAAAATAGATCCTGATATTCATGGAGAAGTTGGGTCACCTTGCTTACCATTTCGTCATCCCAATAATATCCAATGGTAGCATATTTAGGGTTTTCTTCTGACCTAATGTTTACGGTCCGCGTCTTCAGGGGTTGAGTCACTTCAAGTGCCTCAACTGCTGGTCCATGTACTTCGCAGTGTCCTTCTGACTCAGGAATATTAATGTTACGTGGATCGTCATCCTCGTCAATTGCGAGGGTATAACATTCTACTGCATTGGATTCTTGTGCCTTCCAATCAGGTTGGTATTCTGCTATTTCTTGATCATCAAATACTTTAGTGTGGATCAACCTAACAGCTGTGTCCAAAGAAGGAGAAACCTCATTAATAGAAAATGTCAACACAAAACTATCAACAAGACAATCCCAACTTACAGTACCGTGGCGAAGCTCGACCTCCGCATACCAGTTCTTTGGAATAGGTTCCAGGGTGTGCACAAACCTATGTACCCATTCTTCACGAGGTACATGCTTCCATGCCTTGTAGCATTGCTCCAAATGTCCCTGAGGACTAGTCTTACCATTAGACCTGCTTCGCACCTCCTGAGGTTGGTCCCTGAATCTTAGGTAAAGGGATTTCTGGCATGCTTCCCAACTATGAATGTACTTTTTGTGACCATTCCACCATCTGGTTGCTGTGGCTCTGAATGCTGAATCCAGAGTCTCCATTTTCTGTGAGTCTGGTACCTGCTCTGAGAATTGCACAATAAACTCTTTGAGGTCTGTCGAACCATAAAAAACAGGTAAGGTTCTTGTCTGCGAGCCAAGCCATCTGAGAGACTTGGTAATTCTGGCACATCGATGGCCATGTAGCTCATAAAGTCTATTGTGCCAATTCTCTAGGCCATAATCTGAATCGGTCATGGAGGAGCTGTCACACTGCCAATCCATGATACCTTCAATAAGTAAGATCAACATAATCTTCTTCCTTCGCTGTGATATTGTAGATGTGGTCCAAAGCATGTTGGTCTTCATCTCTTATTGGCTCTGTGTATCTCTCTCCTTAAGAAGGATCCAATGGGACTATGACTCTCAATTCTTTCCCTTCGAAAGTCATCTGTCTCTTCTTCAGGTTAATGACTCCAGCATTTTCCATTGCCCATTGAATTCCTAACAGGGCTGGATAGGGGTTGCTGTCGTCAATGATCTCAATAACTTCGAAGTCTGTTATAGTACAGATGCCATCAATATCTACTGGGACATTAGGGAGTCATCCCAGGGGCACAATCTTCTGCTGATTGGCTAATCTCAACTGTATAAGGGGACAATCAAAGGTAGGTTTTCCCATTTGTTCCCATGTTTGCTTAGTTAAGACATTTACCTCGGATCCTAGGTCCAAGATAACATCAGTCATATCATACTCTCCTATCTGAGCATTCAATCTCATTTCCCTGCCAGTTCTCCTGACTCTATTAAAAGCTTTTTCCTGACCAGAACTTTGCTGGGGTTCGCAGGAAGCAATAACTTTCTGCAACTCACTTAAAGCATTCTGATTTTGGAAGAGCTTCAGACAACTTTGTAAAAAGGAGGACAGTGTACTTACTTTATCTGTCAAAGCTTCTTGCGGCTGTAACTGCTATTGATGTTGTGGCGCAGGTGCTACTGATGTGTTGGGGTTAGCAAAGTCTCTCTTGGCTTCCATAAGTGTCTCTTTTTCTCTTTTGACATCAAATGCTGGGATTTTTTCTGGGGCCTTCCGAACCCAAGCCTCGGCAGGCTGTTTCTCCTTGTTCTGGACTTCCGTCGTAGCGCCACTCATGGTAACAACATTAATGGCTGGGGCGGGTATTTGCTCAACGGAAATCATCTGAATATTCTGAGTAGGGGCACTGTTTCCGTCCTGAATCTTTGCTGTCAACTACGGGCACTGCTCGACCACATGATCTACTGCTCGGCAATACTGACATGTTGTAGTTGGGTTCCGACAGTCTCTCGCTAGATGCCCGGCCTGGTTACAGTTGTAACACACAACCTGGCCTCTTCCTCTTCCAACCATACCACCATGACCACGTCCTCCAAAAGCACCTCTACCCGATGCACCACTGCGGTAACCATAGCCATCATTGCTCTGTCCCTCATTTTGTACCCGATAGGCATCATAGGTGCGCTCTCTCATGAGGTCATAACTGCGACACTCATCTTCATTATGTCCTATGGACTTACAGAAGTTACAATAGGGGTTCTTGGGGACTTGCACATACCTCTGTAGCAGATAGCAATTCTCAGGTCGATGCTGGCCAGATGTCCGACAGATCTCACAATATAGAACAGCAGGGTTGAACGGGTTTGGCGCACTAGTATTCAAGTAATTTCTTACCACAGGACACTATTCCTTGTTGTGACCTTCTGTCTGACATTGTGTACACCAAACCTCTTCGCGACCGGTTTTTCCTTTCTTCATATGGCGAAGCTCCAGAGCCATCGCTGCTAACTGCGCTTGGATTTGAGCAATACCAGAATTGTCTTCGACAGGAGCGGTTTCAAGCTTCATCACGATTTCCAGAGCCTCCTGCTTGTCAGCAACGTTCTATTGCATGAGTGGAGTTCTGATATGCGGTAGCAACTCTGCAATGAACCATTCCTTGTGCTGCGTAGGTCCAATGGGGAAACTAACTTGGTATAGCAGAACTTTGAATCTTTGATCAAAGTCCCACACTGATTCGCCACGCCTCTGCTGAATCTCTTTCAATTCAGTGATACACTGCGACTCTGATTTCGGCTTCTTAAATTCCTTTATCATTGCTGCTTTTATATCATCCAAGGCATGGTTCTGAGTGTTGGAAAACTTCATGAACCTTGTCAGAGCGCGGTCTCTGAAAGAAGTAACCAGCTGTGCTCTTTTTGTATCATGATCCGTAATGTTCTTAGCAGTCCACACTGCTTCACATAAAAACCAGAACTGTTCTGGATCCTCTGATCCAGTTCCTTTGAAAATAGGGAGCTTAATATCATCATGCATGTGGGCCATAGTGGATCTAGGGGGGGTTGGAGGGGGACTGGAAGTAGGCAGGGGGGAGCTCACTGGGGTAGACTGACCTACGACAGGAATACTCAAGCTAGGGTTACTTTCAGACTACGATGGGTTCTTAGGGATAATAGGTCCGCACTACGGGGTTACCGGAGGGTTTCCAACAGAAGGGGTTTCTTCGGGTTCTGACTCTACAGGATTTATAGGGGAATACTCAGTATGCTGACCCTGGGAGTAGGATCCAAAATCTCTCTTGTACCTTTTGCCACTTCGCAGCAAACCACTTTGCTCGTCGAAGGTATTTTCACTTGCAAACATAGGTTAGTAATACTAAATCTAACAGTCTGAGTCAATGAGCAATATACCTTTTTCAGCTAATAACATTTTAATTCTAAAACTAAATGAATTCAACAACTTACCCCTTGGTCCTTTGAAAAACTTCCGCTCGGCTTCACTAAAGGAAGTACTCGTGTCGATGGCGAACTCCGTCACAAATGCTTCAAGGGTTCGCGTTGTCCAGAAATCAACAGCGTGGGATATCTCGTTGTTCACACTTTTCAGTAGATTAATTCTTGTGGGGGTCCAATCAGGAAACTGACTTTCTTGGAAGTTTGTCCTTCTCTCTGTTAACCTGGATAACCATTGGTGCAACTCTATGTGGATACTACCAAATAAAATTTCATAAATATCACAAAAAACATACCTTTGTAAAAAGTCGTTTGCACTACGACGCGGATCTTTGTTCTCTTGCTCAGTGAATTTCAGATAAGTCTCATCAAGCCAATCACCCATTTCCTTCACAGAGGGTCTCCAGAACATAGCCCTCAAGGTACGACGTAAACCCCTCTTGAGCAGATACTGAGTTCAACCGGCAACGGAACCAATTTGTTGGGCTATAGGGCAGACCCGGGCTTTATACCATTAACTTCACACCAACAAAAGACCCACAGTGTTGTCCCTTTCGGAAACAACCTGCGAGCAGGTTGCAATCTCACCCGAAACAGCTATGGGGTGCCGCAGAATCAGGTTTCTGCACGTAGAAGAGGGATATTACTGTACCTTAGCTTCTAACAATTATAATCATAAAATGCAGAGCTTTAATAGTTACTTATTTGGCTTCGCGGTTAGATAAACAAACAGTACCTTGATTAACCCTTTACTGGGAATTCCAGCGAAGTTAGTATTTAGCAGCGATCTTACTTATCAGATATATATTTATCAATGCATAAAGGAACATAACAACAACACAACAAAAACCACAACACACGATATAACGTGGTTCACCCCCAGTTTAGGGGTTACGTCCACAGAATTGTGTTTTATTCAACTCTTTACAAAAACCACAGTTTTGGTCTGCGCACTCAGCTGCAGATCCCTTTAAGTCCTTAAAGCCGCGCACACAGCTGCTGGCCTCTAAGCACACAGCTGCAGATTTCCTTTATCACCCAAAACCCTCTACGCACACAGCTGTAGAGGTCGTCCACGCACACAGCTGGGACTTAACCTTCTTACAAAACAAGCCTTAGCTTCGCATAAATTCATCTTACATCAAAAGCCTAAACTGACTTCTTTACAAGAGTGCTTATTTATAGTGCACTTATTACAAAACCATGGACTTAAACCATGGGCACCCCAAACCCTAAACCCTGAACTTAACCCATGGGTTTATTACAAAAGGAGGTTTTTACTCAACCCCGACACCCCTAAGACTATTTTGAGTCGTAACTCCGCTTACAAACTCCCATAACTCCATGGAGTTACCCACCTTAAGGAACGTTAGGGTGCACACCCCAACAACACCAAATCGTCCTCCAAAGGTGAATGCGCCCTCCTCTCAAACTATATAAGCTCCAGAATAATAAATAAGCTGCTGCTAGAAGCCCGGATGATGTGCACTAGGGTTGTAATACCCCTCTGATGATGATGGAAGTAGCATGCAGAAGTTTTGAACCCAGTAGGTAGGAAAACAAATTCCTTTGTCTCTAATCACGGTGACATGGTGTGACGGTGAAACCCTCTAGCTGGATGAATAATCAACCTCCCAAAATAATTACTGAATGTAACCTGATGATGAACTAGTGCTGAACCTGGATGATCCAACCTGATGATGAATTAGGGCAGATAGATGTTGCTGCCAAAATACACCAGTTAGCTGAGCATGTGCTCAACCCCAACTTAGCTTGCCGAGCTCTCCAATTCGACTCCACAAATCAATTATCACATAAGTGACTTTTCCATTCACTTTATATTTCTTTTATAACTCTCAACTGTGAAAACCCTAACTTTTGACCTAATTAGGTCACTTTATATTCTAATTTGCAATTGACTTGCATGCATGTGCATGGAGACTTAATCGGGTGCATGGATCATTAAATAATGCTCGGATGTTATGCATTCAGGTGGCCTTTGGCTCTAGTGTCCCTCTTCGACCCAATGGTGATATAATATTGATGCCCTAGATCTTCTATATATGGCATCAGTCTTTGGCTGATTCCTTGACTATCAGTACCCGCTCGAACCTATAGGAATCACATAGGTTAGTGGGTTGTTACTCAATGCCTAAGCAGAAGAGGACATTACAGTCTTCCTCACTTGAATTTGCTTGTCCTCAAGCAACTGTAAAGATGACTGCTGTAATACCTGTTCTGCCTCCCAAGTATCCTCCTCTATAGGCAAATCTTTCCACTGAACCAGGTAATCTTTGATGATTCCATTCCTCAGTTTTCACTCTCGCACCTCTAGGATGTGCTCCGAAATCAGAACCAATTGCCCCTTGTCATCAAGGGGAGGAAGCTCGAAAGATGTAACAATCTATTGACCAACCACCTTCTTGATATTGGAGACATGAAATACGTTGTGAATCTTGCTCTATGGGGGTAGTTATAGCTCATATTCTACCTCTCCGACCTTCCGAATTATCTTGTATGGACCATAGAAACAAGGTTGGAGTTTTTTTGCTCCTTTCTTTTTAAGAGATGACTGTCGGTAAGGCTGGAGGTGTAAATAAACGAAGTCTCCCACCTCAAAACTGCGCTCAACTCTGTGCCTATCTGCATATATCTTCTGTTGATTTTGAGTAGCCTGTATGTTCTCCCTGAGTTTCTTGACCCTCCTGAATCCACTCCTTGGCCTTGGGGGCCTTGGTATCGCCAAATATCCGGTCTGCAAAAGTGGAAGCATCATACCCATATAGGGCTTGGAAAGGGGTCATCCTAATGGTCATATGGTAGGTGGTGTTGTAACAATGTTCACCCAAGTGTAACCATTTGATCCATATCCTCTGCTGACCTGATACGTAATTTCTCAAGTATCCCTCAATCCATTTATTAACAATCTATGTCTGCCCGTCACTCTGCGGATGATAACTTGTGCTCATGGCTAACTCAGTCCCCACTAACTAGAAAATATCTTTCCAAAAGGCTCCTATGAATTTGCTGTCCCTGTCACTGACAATGGTCTTGGGTAACCCATGGAGTCTAAATACCTCTCTGAAAAATAGTTCTGCTACATGTGCTACTGAATAATATGATGATATGGCAAAGAAGTGAGCAAACTTAGTCAATCTGTCTGCTACTACATACAAGCAGTCTCTGCCTTGGACCTTGGGCAGCCTAGTAATGAAGTCCATAGAAATGATCTCCCATTTCTGCTCGGGAATAGGTAAGGGATGTAGTAAACCAGTCAGGTGGATGTGCTCTATTTTGTTTTGTTAGCACAAGCTGCACTCCCTTACATGTTGTATCACATCTTTCTTGAGGCCCTTCCATGAGAACCTTTCTCTAATCTGTCTGTAGGTCTTGAGAAACCCCTGATGCCCTGCTAATGGTGAATCGTGTGATGCCTATAAGATTTTCTTCTTGAGGGGAGACTCTAGAACCAAGAAGATTATGTTTTTGTAGTATATGATATCATCAATGACCCTATACCTATCATCCTGAATCTGTCCATCCAATAGCTCGCAAGCAAACTTATCTTTGGAGTACTAAACCAAAATATGAGACCTCCAATCTGATGAGATGCTCATAAGGGATAAAGTAGCTGGTAGTCTAGAAAGTGCATCAGCCACTACATTTCTCTTCCCCTTTACGTACTCAATCTTGAAGTCATAACCCTGAATTTTACTTACCCATTTCTGTTGTCTCTCGTTTAGCTCTTTCTGCTCTAGGAAGTATTTCAGGCTATTGTGATCTATCTTAACCTTGAACCTGGCACCTACTAAGTAATACCTAAACTTGGTTAGTGCATGGAGGATAGCTAACATCTCTTCGTCATATATCAAATAGTGGCGCTCATAGTCTTTGAGCTTCCTACTCTCAAATGCAATGGGGTGGTTGTTCTGCATCAAAACTGCACCAATTCCCTCTCCTGAAGCATCACATTCTAACACAAAGGATTGAGAAAAGTATGGTAAAGCTAATACTGGGCATGAACTCATTAACTCCTTCATTTTATCGAATGTTTGTTGTGCTACCTCCGACCAACTAAATGCTCCCTTCTTGGTAAGATCTGTGAGGGGTGTGGTCATCTGTGAGAATCCGCTGACATACCTCCTATAGTAGGTGCAAAGGCCCAAAAATACCCTCAGTTCTGTCACATTTTTAGGTGTAGGCCAATCCAAAATTGCCCAAATATTCTCTAAGTGCACCTAGACCCCGTTGGCCCCTATCACATGTCCTAAGTACAATATCTCCTGCATGCCGAACTCACACTTGGACATTTTGGCATATAGTGACTGCTCCTATAGAATACCAAGTACTTCATCAAGATGTCTCAAATGTTCTTCCCAAGTCCGACTTTATATCAATATGTCATCGAAGAATACCAAAATATATTTACATAACTGTGTCCTGAAGATATGGTTCATGCATGATTGGAAAGTAGCTGGTGCATTAGTGAGCCCAAATGGCATCACTAGAAACTCATAATGTCTGTAGTGGTAACGAAAAGCGGTCTTTGGAGCATCCTGTTCCTTGACCTGAATCTGATGGTACCCTGAGCGGAGATCAATTTTGGAAAAGCAATTTTCCCCCTGTAGTTCATCCATTAACTCATCAATCCTAGGGATGGTATACCTGTTCTTTATGGTCTTCTTATTGAGTGCCCTATAATCAATGCGTAAGGTTCCATCCGTTTTCTTCACTAGCACTACCTAAGATGCAAAGGGACTAGAGCTAGGTTTGATGTATCCCAGCTTGAGTAGTTCCTTGATTGTACTCTCGATCTCATATTTATACCTCTTGGGATGTCTGTAAGGATTGGTGATAACTGCTTGGGTCCCCTCCTCTAACTCAATAATGTGTTCAAATCCCCTATCTAGAGGTCGACCTGCTGGAAGGTCTCCGAATACTACCTTGTGCTTTTGTAGTAAGGCCTCTATATGTGCTGGATTTTGTGTGGCCTCATTTGGTGGTTTCCTGAAGGTAACCATACACTCTGCAACCCACTCAATATATCCCCGCTGAAGTACTGCCTCCATCCTGTGTGATGTCACTGCTATGGGAGGATAGGTATTCATCCCTCTCAATGCCACCTTCTGTCCTTCTGCTCCTGTAAACTCCATCTCCATGGTATGGTCATTTGTGGAATACTTCCCTATGGAATAAAGCCACTGAACTCCTAGTACCACATTCATGTCAGGTACATCTACCACATATAATGTCTCTATCATTGTATAATTCCCAAACGTTACCTTTAATTTAGGAATCCTCTGACTACACTCCATGGTGTGACCTGTTGCTGCTACCGAAAACCCATCAAAGATCTCAGTCTGAATGTCTCTCTTTTTAACCAATGCAGCATTAATAAAGTTGTGGGATGCCCCACCATCTATCAGTAATCCCACTCTGTGTCCCTGTACGGTACCTTTGATTCGAAGAGTATGGAATCTAGGAACCCATCTAATGGTAGCAATGGTACCTCCTGAGGCCTGTCCCTTAGCAACTATCTCTATTGTCTCTCCCTGCTCCTGATCCTGGTAATCCTCATCCTCCTCACTATCGAAATAAGCCTCTATGTAGTAGGCCTTTCCTTTTCCTGAACATCTGTGACCTGGTATCCATGGTTCCTAACAAGTGAAACATAACTTTTTTCTTCTAAGGTCCTGTCGGGTGTCATTGTCCATCCATTCTTTCTTGGGCCATGGTTTCCTTTCTTTATCTTTAATAGGAACATTGGTCCTGGGAGGAAACCTATTTTTGGGCATTGCATCCTGCAAGTCTCTAGTCCGTCTGATGGCATCTGCTAGGGTGGTGGGCCTATAAGACTTGACCCATCCCCATAAGGGTTCAGTGAGAGCCTCAATGAACAACATAATCAACCTGCTCTTTGATATATCTGTGACCATGACTGCTATCCTCTAAAACTCAGAAATAAAAGCATCTGCACTCCCTGTCTACTTGAGCTGTGCCAGCTCCCTAAAGTGTACCTCTGGATCCTTTCGATCAAACCGCTCAATGAGCCTCTCTGTAAAATCTGTGTATGAGGTGATGGTGTTATGACCTAGTGTCACTAACTCGTGGTACCACCACTCATGTGCTTCTCCATACAGATGAAAAGTAGCCAATTTAATGGCATCTGTCTCAATCATGGGGTTTAGCTGGAAGTATGTATCCAGCTTCTGCACCCAATTCTTAGCTGTGCCACCCCAGGTGCCCTCAAAGGTAGGGATAGTCAGTTTCCCTATGGTGTGCTGTAAATTATAGTTCTGGGTGAATAGCCTATTGTAAGATTTGGGTTTGTTCTTACTTTTAAAGTGGCAGAAGTCAGTGAAGGTCATGGCTGAATGGAAGTCCTCTCCTAAATCCCTATATTCTCTCAGATAGGCACTCATGGGTTCTTCTGGTTCTGCTTGTGCTAGAGGCACTACAGCTAGACTATCTAAGAATTGAGGCATGGTAGGTCTGAAAGGCTTGTATATATGGAGATGGCTCTGCATGTTGGTATGTAAGTGCTCCCTACTACTGCTAGTGGATACCCTATCACTGTTGGGAAATAAGGGACTATGTGGGGTGGGCCCATTCTTCTCAGTCATTTTCCTAAAGGTGCTCATCATTTCTTTTTGCCCAGTAGTGAGTTATTTTATGGCTGATATGAGACTATTGAAAGCTATTTTATCATCATCGGCCATTATTTATTTTCCTTTTTCAAACTGATACTCTCTGTTCCCCAAATCTATGTCCTCTAACTCCTCTTCTCTGTCTCTATACCTCTGTCTCCTGTGAGTAATGTTGTATGGGTCTCCTGGATTCATTTATAATTTTTGCATGCCCACAACCGGCAAGGAAAATAGCTCTGATACCACTGTAATATCCCAAACTGATATTTTCATGTTTATGTGTAACTGTAGATGGATAAGAGACTTACTCCTTAATCAAATAGGAAAGCAAACCCCGAACTTTGCATGCATGCAGTTGCATGCAAATATGTGCCCTAGAAAAATACTGAGATGCCATAAAATATGAGAAATCAATGCATGTACATTCCAGTATATAGATCAGCTGATGGTGAAGAGACTGGTCCCAGCATGCAAGGATTCTATCGGAGGAATAAGGAGATACACCAAGTCGTCCTCCACCGGTGAATGCGCCCTCCTCTTAAACTATATAAGCTCCAGAATAATAAATAAGCTGCTGCTGGAAGCCCGGATGATGTGCACTAGGGTTATAATACCCCTCTGATGATGATGGAAGCAACATGTAGAAGTTCTGAACCTTGTAGGTAGGAAAATGAATTGCTTTGTCTCTAATCACGGTGACACGGTGTGACGGTGAAACCCTATGGCTGGATAAATAATCAACCTCCCGGAATAATTGCTGAATGTAACCTAATGATGAACTAGTGCTAAACCTAGATGATCCAACCTGATGATGAACAAGGGAAGATAGATTTCGCTGCTGAAATACACCAGTTAGCTGAGCATGCGCTCAACCCCAACTTAGCTCGCCGAGCTCTCCAATTCGACTCCACAAATCAATTATCACATAAGTGACTTATCCATTCACTTTATCTTTCTTTTATAACTCTCAACTGTGAAAACCCTAAATTTTGACCTAATTAGGTCACTTTATCTTCTAATTTGCAGTTGACTTGCATGTATGCGCATGGAGACTTAATCGGGTGCATGCATCATTAAATAATGCCTGGATGTCATGCATGCAGGTGGCCTTTGTCTCTAGTGGCCCTCTTCGACCCAATGGTGATATAATATTGATGCCCTAGATCTTCTATATATGGCATCAGTATTTGGCTGATTCCTTGACTGTCAGTACCCGCTCGAACCTATAGGAATCAGATAGGTTAGCGGGTTGGTCCTCAATGCCTAAGCATAAGAGGACATTACACAAGCTTTGTTGATAAGATAATGTAGCATTGCTATTAAGATGGAGAATCAAATGTTAAATGTCTGCTAAAATAAGAGGCAAAGAAGCTAATACAATTGGGTTGATTTGTACATCCTTGTAGTATGGGTCGTTTTCCATTTTGAATTGAAGGGCAGCAAGAACATGTGTTCGATTGACAAGTAGTTCATATGGTTTGTTTGTAGAATTGCATTTCCGAACAACGAGGATGTCAAGTTTTGATACTAAATGCTGTAGGTATGTGGTAAAGTTGGAAATGTCTTGGGGGAAGCAAATAGTATGAACATAGTATTTATATTGACCACCATGAGCATATGTCACTTGCAATACGAGGTTAGCACGACTAATGAGCATCTCTTCAACCTGTGTAAGTACTGCAAGGATAGTTGGTTGGTTTCCTGGATCGATATTGTTTTCCAATGAAAAGCGATGCCCTTTTCATTCTAGAATACAACGTGAACAAGTGTATGCTTCATGGAACTTTTTTGTTACAATACCAGGGTAACATTCTTTTCAAATCAAGCAGACATGCATATTAGCTAGTTGGTCCATTTTTTTATGAAATCGTTGATGTGCATCATTGAGGTGGTTGTTGAATGGATTTGGTACAGGAGATGGAAGTGAAGTTGATTCGAGAGGTTCTGCAAGAGAATTTGAAGAAGAAATATCCACACGCATACGAGTAGCCTTGTAAAGAAGATGTTGTTTCTTGTTGTTTTTATCTCTGTTTTGTGCATATAAAAATTTTCTTTGTGCATTGGCTTGTTCCTTGTCATGATTTGGCATAATTCCTACAAGATAATTGTAAACTTGTTAAACACCTAGAAGATTTGCGTGTTGGCAGCGACACATTTTGTATATGTATTAACTGGAAACTATGTGGATATAAAGTAGAAGATAAAAAACAAATGTTAATTCATTGCATATGGGGAAGTAAGAATGTAGCTTAAAATAATATAACTGGAGTAAATTTTGTTTTTCAAGTTGTAACTTGATAATTGTAAGAAAATAGTAATATAGAAGAACAAAGTGTAGTGTGAGAAAATATATATGAAAAAAAAGTAACTGTAATTATTATTATGTACAAAGTAATCAAAAGTTGTGCCCAGAAACAAGAGAACAAAGTTGTGCATTTTATAAAAAACAAGATAGCAAAATAGTATTGTATTTAAAAACTACCATATAGGTTTTTTCACCAATTTGCATAAGAAATGGTAAGTGATAGCTTGTACATTGAAAGTATGAGACTGCAAGAAAGTGGTGGTGTAAGATAGTTAAAAAAATACCCTGCTATGTTGAACAATGAAACAACGAGTTAAAATTGAAAATTGAAAGCATTCATTATAAACAATGAAGAATGGTTAAGTATCAAGTTGAAAAAATGTATATATTTATGTGTCCATCTGAAATTGCCATTTATGTCATGTTTTCAACCATGACAATTACAACTTTTAGGCGTGCAACTCCATAGAAGGTCACTGTTTTAACTGAAAGAGTAAGAAGTAATTTTTGTTGCAGATCCTCTGCACTATTTCATCAAGTGATGTTGTTTCAGTCACAAAGAAGACACAGATATTTTGCAGAAATTCCCATGAGTTGGTTTGCAGCATCATCAAATGCTATCACATCATGGAT
Organism: Pseudotsuga menziesii; assembly: GCA_001517045.1. Classification (NCBI taxonomy): domain Eukaryota; kingdom Viridiplantae; phylum Streptophyta; class Pinopsida; order Pinales; family Pinaceae; genus Pseudotsuga; species Pseudotsuga menziesii. The sequence continues at coordinate 201,421 of LPNX010744440.1, forward strand.
GGATCCAGTAACATATTCCAAGTCAACCTTTAGTATATATCGGTAGTCACATTCAAGAAACACTCCATCACATTTAGCAAAATGCCAATTGTCTCCAACTTTGTGAGCAATTTTTTTCATGCATTGTATTCCGTCAACAAAAAGAGGGTATGCAAGGAAATAAAAGTCATCCATGTTAACATTTGTGATGGTTGCTACAAGAGAGTACCAAACAACTTTTTCTGATGATTGAAGAGTTTGCAGGTCATTGATGGTAGTGACTTTATGAGAACCAGAGTGAGAGGCATTGAACTTTCGACTCAACGATGGTGATGCTGAACGAAATCCATTTTCATGAAACCGATTTTGGAGAACTGAAGTTTGTTCAATTTTTGGGTTTATAAAAACAATAGTGTTGGAAATAGTTCCAATAGTTTTTCCATTAAAATATGTAACACGACCACCTTTGATTGTTACAGCTAGAGGCGTCGGTAAACCACACAGGTTGGAAATTTTGGCTCCTTCAATTTGAAATGATCTCCCCAAAGTGTTATGCCAATACTATAGCCTGACATGTCACGGAGTCCAATAGTGCACCTAATAGTCTAAACACCATCTCATTTTTGTATTAAGGATGTTGGATAAATTGAAATGACAAGGCCAACAAGGTCCACCATGGAATTGATATGTATACTTTGTATCTCATCAATAGTTTTAAAGTTAAAGCAAAAAAAGGTATTAAGGGGTATTCATTTAAGCATGGTTGGATGGTTGAGGAGGAACCTAGGAAAATCTCATTATGGTTTTTCAAATGGTTGAAAATTGGATTGGATGCTTTCACTGTGCCATTTGATACTATGTACACTATTCCTATATGCATTTGGTCATACAAAGAGAGTGCCAATTCATTGAATGCATATATATGTATTTCATCTTGTGAAGCATTAACAATGTCAAATCCAAATATTTTTCCACACCCTCGTTGGTTTCCATATTCATATAGCTTTGTCATGGCAATAACTCGACCTTGAATGTTCCAAACTTTGCTAGAAGAGGTCAGTGATGTGAATGGAATAGTGATGCAACCAAGGCAGGGTTTTCATCTACTGAGCTAGGATTCACTGGAACAGAGGAACAACTTTGTGAGGGAGAAGGTAAGGTAAGTGGTAAGGTGCAGGATCTACAATAATTGTTGCATCCACTGTGAAAAATTCAAGTGCAAGCAATACGATAGTCTTGTGAGAAGAAGTATGTTAGAGTTGAATGGGATACAAAAACCTTGGATGCATGAATAGTGTGAAAATTATTAAGTGGAAAAAGAAAAAAATGGAAATTAAACATACGTTACATTATGTACAATGTTCGATGTACACTTGGTAAGTTTGATTATAGATCCTTCTTTGAGTTGTCCAGTTTCTACAAGAATACTATATATAGTTGGAAGTAATATCCCATGCTTGTGAAGCTCGTCTGAGATAGAAATTCATAACCGAATAGATGACGAGTTCAGTGAGTTCACTTGGCTTAACGAGGAGACTTGTACCAACAAGAAAATGTTGACAGCACCATGCAACAAGAGTGAAATCGAATCTTTAGTTAGCATACTCTCCATAGCGTGACAATTTTTTTTTCCTGTGAAATGAAATAGGGCAAGAACAAAAAAAAAATCGCAATGTCACATATTCATGTGATCGAATGACAAAAAAAACTGCAGATATGACACAATTTTTTTTCCGGTTGAACTTACACCAAGGGGGAATATTGAGATTTGGGGTGTACCAAGATGTATGTTTTTTTATATTTACCTATGAGCATGAGACAAGTACTGTTGATATTGATTCTATGGCAGTTGTTCAAAATTTGAAATAAACATTAATAGATTAATTTGTGTCCTCTTTCAATATTTCACTATAAATATTTTAATTCTTAATTGTATTCCTTTAGTCTTATAATTCACTATCCTGCAACCCGCATCTCGCAATTGTGGGATGCAGGATACGGGATTACAAAATAATATTTCATGTACCGTTGAGATTGATTCTATGGCAGTTGTTCAAAATTTGAAATAAACATTAATAGATTAATTTGTGTCCTCTTTCAATTTTTCATTATAAATATTTTAATTCTTAATTGTATTCCTTTAGTATTCTTCATTATATTACATAGTTTATTGATTAATATATAATTTACTATCCCGCAACCCGCATCCTGCAATTGCGGGATGCGGGATACACGATTACTAAATAATATTTTATTCACCACCTGCATCCCGCATCCCGCATCCTGGAATTGCGGGATGCGGGATTACAAAATAGCGGGATGCGTGATTACAAAAATGTGGGATGCGGGATTACAAAATAGCGAAGTAATTGTGGGATGCGGGATTCGGGATTACAAAATAGTGGGATGTACGATTACAAAAAAGCGGGATGTGGGATTACAAAAGAGCGAAGTTTTATTTCCCTTTCGACAATGCACAATCCCACAAATTGCGGGTTGCGGAAACACAAAACAAAAATGTTAAATTAAACTACATGGTAAAAATATGAAAAGTGCAAAGGCAGAAGAAGAATATCATGGAATTACGGGATGCGGGATGCGGGCATACAAAATAGCGTAAATTTATTTTTTCCTTTCTGCATTTCGCAATCGCGCAAATTGCGGGTTGCAAGTTGCGGAAACACACAATAAAAATCTTAAATCAAACCACAAGACAAAGAGCGAAAACCTGAATACTGTTTTTGTCTAAGAAATTTATACGAAAAAAAATCGTCGATGACCTCGGCAGGATTCAACTATTTTGAACATGCTTGTAAAAATCCAGTTTACTATTTAGTCCAGTTTAGCCCAGTTTACGATTACAAAATAGCGTAATATAACTATAGACCACTGCTGTCCAGCAAATTTAAAGAAACTGGAAACTGTAAAGTGTAAATGAAGCGCACCAAAATCATTATGTGGTTACCTTCAAGTGTGTTTATATGCATAAAGCAAAGGCGTTTGGTGTTTACGGCTTTCAAGTTCCTTTCAGGTAAAAATGTATCGAATTTTTTTATTGCCGAGAAAAAAAATATATGAGGCAATACATAAATAACTAATAATCAGACAAAGCAGAAATAACAACAAAACAAAGCAAGGGTGTTTGACCATCTCATGGAACACTCTTGCTTTCTTTAGTTGAACTAAAACAAAGCAAGGATTATGCCATTCTTTTTCAGTCAAAGCAGCAATAAAAACAAAACAAAGCAAGGGTGTTTGACCATCTTATAATCAGACTAAATGAATATTCAAAAAATTTAAGCATACTAAAGGAATACTTGCAAATTTAAAGAAACTGCAAACTGTAAAACAAAATACATAAATAACTAATAATTAGACAAAGAAGCAATAACATGAAAACAAAGCAAGGGTGTTTGACAATCTCATAATCAGACTAAATGAACCTTCAAAAAATTTAGGCAGACTAAAGTAATACCTGCAAATTTAAAGAAACTGCAAACTGTGAAGTGTAAATGAAGCGCACCAAAATCAATATGTGGTTACCTGTAGGTCTGTTTATATGCGCAAAGCAAAGGTGGCACAACAACAAATGCAGTATTGTAACAATATTTTGAAGATCGTCATAAGCTGAGCAAAAATGGAGATATTGACCCATGTCTTAATCATATGACAAGCTTTCTTGCATTAATTGAGCAACAATGCATTGATGAAACATTAATGTCAGTGGATAAAGGGACATGGGAAAAGTGTATTCAATTAAATAAAGCACCAGTAAAATGGAAGCTTGACCAAATTGTGAGCGTAAAGACAGAAAACTCGTCCAGAATAATGTATGTTAAACCCACAAAAAATGGTGAACCGAAAATCCGCAAAATCGTCAGCAATGAGTTTGCCGAATCGAGATAAAGGAATCATGGGCAAGGACAGTAAAATCCTGTACAAAAAATCGCAAGGACCGGCGGTTTAGGACAACAGATGGAAGAGTAGAGAATACACGTGCAACAACGACCGCAACACACAGGACACCAATGGTCTATGGGACATAAGTTCTCCAATCGAGATTGCAGAATCAGGGACCCAAATAAAATGCAGAAGAAAAAAAATGCTAAACACCAACTCCAAAGAACGACCTGCAACTACCAATCAATCCATCAAGCCATTCACGTGCAGCAATGGCCTTAACACAGAGGACACTAGTGGTCTACATGATAGAAGTTCGCCAATTGAGATTGTAGAATCGGGGACCCAACTAAAATGCAAAAGAATTTTTTTTTTTTTGATCAACACAACACTTGTCCACGATCCATTCGCTAATCCGACGCAAGACTTGTCGAAGTGTGAATGGATAGGGAGACAATGAATATTCTGAGACTACATCTCCATAGGGACAAAGCCTTCGGCATAATAAAGATGAACTGGTGCTTAACATTATACAACATACCCGATGATAAATAAAAGCAATAATTTTTAAAAATAGATTGTCGAGCGATGCTTATTATTCAATGCAATGCATTGATGTGTATCCTATAAAATCTACATTTGTGTGCCACGAAATAGGGTGCACTAGAATATGGTAAAAAAAAATGAAATACAACACATAAGCGGTCATTTCCCCCCTTTCTTAGTGTTGAATACTGCTTAGGCCCACTCAGGCACCGACGTTGCTTTATGACACTCATGCCCCCTATACTCGGTGCACCTCAGTGTTTGGATTTCTCCCATGATTTGAGTGGTTGGCGGAGTTGAAATTTTTCCACATGGTTGGAAGATTTGATTTCATCTATATGTGGCAACCATGCCTCCGAGGAAAGTAAGAATCCAAGTGTTTTGTTTATTTCCTTCAAATTGAATTTTTAGCAGATTAAAAATTGAAAATTTCATTCAATTTGCTAATTTTTCAAAAAAATAAATTGTGCAGTGTGCTTTGTATGTTCGGTTCACACCACTCGTTATGATCAGTTCATTGTGTTCAAGCACATAGTGCACCAATAATTGGCTCCGTTTTAAAAAACTAGCGCATCATTAGTGATGCTTGACTATAAATATTTTGCACCATGCATGATACATGAACCTAAACCAAAATAAACCATTGAACCAAACAAACAAATAATATTTTAAAGTACATGGTGCTATTTAAATAAATTAACACATTATTTTAAGAGCCTGACCATAAATCTAACGCACCATGCACAGTGCATGAATGTAAAACCAAACACATCATTTAACCAAACAATTTTTTTTAAATATACAGTGCTATGAAAGTGGGAGATCAGAGAGAGGCAGAGAGATTTGCTTCTTTGACCTGTTACCCCACATAACAGATATCTCTTATAACATGTCAACGTCCAAAATTTTTACATGAGGAGGCTAGGTTATTGAGGGGACATTCCCAGCTACTTATGCAGTTGATATGTAGTTGATATGTTGTTGGGATCACATTCAACAAGCTTTTAGCATGGATCCTTATCTATGGTTCCAACTGTAATGCCCCATGTTGAGAAAACCCCCCTTGAACATATTTTTTTATTGTTTGATATTTGAAACTATGATGAATGCTCGTGTTTTATTAATTGTATCATTAATTGGACAAGCTCAAAAACAAGACGGGGATCAAGGTTTTCTATAGGACTAGGAAATTTCAATCAACCATATACATATACCCACTCAAACTTTGGAAAATAAAAAATAAGTTTAAAGAGTCAAAACCCTAAATAAAAGGGCTACTTAGTGTCTTCTTAGAAAGATAAAAGAAGAATGATTGAAAATTAAAAGAAAAGGGAAATATAAAATACAAACTTTCCAAAAGAGATGAATATATATTGTTCTTTTTTTAATTCATTTTTCTTCTTTTCAATCATCATCTCTCTCTTGGAGAAAGAGCGGTTAATACCTAAGACCTAAGAAAACAAGAAAGATACGATAGTCGGGTATCTGTGACTTACAGATGACCCTTATGTTCAAGTGCAAGCCTAAATTTTTGAATTATCTAATTTATTGAGCAGAGGAGTTTGTGTTGAGCAATGGATGTGCTGAAGACATGATACTACTGTATGTTATTGAAGCAAGAGTACGGTTGGTTTGGATCCATTGAAAAGTTTCTTGAATAGAGGATATTAAGAACATTGAATCCCTGAATCTCATGTTGGGATACCAAGAGGTATAAGACAAATATTTTGTTTAGGGTGTGTCTATTATTTTGAGATTAAAAATAAAATTGGGAAACCCTACAAGGATAGTTCTAGAGGAAGCCTTTATTCATCTTGAGGGTGATTAACAACAATAGATTGAAAGTGTGAGTCTCTTCTCTTCTATGGTAGGGTGGTTCATGGAATTTTCCAAATAAAGTTATAGATAAGTATCATTGATTTACTGGTATTTGTCGTTGTTAATGAAATGATGACATTATTTATTAATAATCCAAGACTAGGATGATTTGGTTATTGCGCCGAAAGGCACTCTACAACCCAGTATGAGGGAGATCTTGTAACTTTTGTTACTAACAAAATAATAAAAATAAAAATTTTAATTATTCGCCAAAATAAATGTTGGCCACAAAAACAACCTAATATGGGGGAGATGTTGTAATGTTCCTACCTAACAAAACAATAAAAAATAAAAAAATTAATTATCCGCAAAAAAAACGTCCTTCAGAAAAATAACACAATATGGGGGAGATGTTGTAATGTTTATACCTAACAAAATAATAAAAATAAAAAATTGGATCATCCGCCAAAAAAAGGTTGGCCTTGCACATGGTTTTAAAACCATGTGCAAGGCCTCCCAAACAACCCATGGTTTTATTGTACATGGTTTTGGAGGGCCTTGCAAATGGTTTTAAAACCATGTGCAAGTCCTCCTAAACAACCCGTGGTTTTATTGTGCATTGTTTAGGAGAGCCTTGCAAATGGTTTTAAGACCATGTGCAAGGCCTCCTAAACAACCCATGGTTTTAGGAGGGCCTTGCACATGGTTTTAAAACCATGTACGGGGGAGATGTTGTAATGCTCGTTCCTAATAAAAAATATTATATCTCAGCCACAAATAATATTAAAGTTTAATAATAAAAATATTATATGTTGACCTTAAATAGAAAGATGTGTCTTTTGCTTTGAATCAAATCAATGACTATATATAGGACACATCAAAGTTGATATATCCTTGAGTGAAATACTTAAGAAAATGTTTGCACCTCGAGAGATTTGATCCCTTTGGGCGCTTGATAGAGCCCAGGATTTGGATCTATGCTAGTATAGAATAAGTTACAATGTGTATGTTAGTTATTATTAACCCTGTTATGAAATTATTTTGGTGATATCAAAGGTTATTCATTTCTTTAAAATTCCAGTTACGTGTACTTCTCTTTCTAACATCAAGATATTTATTAAATTAAAGTGCAGAGTTATTATGCAATCATG